>JABFFJ010000110.1:0-40029 GCA_013623715.1 Fusarium verrucosum
GAGGCTCATGAGCCTCATGCATGCACGGCATTGGATGACAGGGGACTCCGGTAGACGACTCGACCCTTGCATAGTACGGCAAAGCGGCATCTCGAGGAGTTTCCTCTTGAGGTGAATACGGAACATTGCGGAGACGAAATGGTATGATCATGTCATGTCTAGCGAATAGGTAGATTCAATCACTGCGGATATAGATGCAGCCCGGGAATTTACTCGACGCCTCAACCGACTTGGCGATTCTAGAAAATTTCTAGGCGACTTAACGGCTCTCAGTGCCGCAGATCTCACTCCCGTCTCGGCGTGGCTCTTTCGGCCGATTCGTCGGGGAATCGGTCGGTGCATTACTATCTACGCTATCTATTTGTTGTGAGACCAATACTGTAAAATCTATGTCAGATAAACTGCAGAGTGCAACGTCCCATACAACCATGAAATAGAATCAGTCCCCTTGCCACGAAAAGCAACTGATTCCATCACATTGTCAGTCGCCAAGATGTCGCAAAGCATCAGAAGGTAACGGCAAAGCATGTCCGGAAACTGACATCTCCGATCATGACCAATTGATGCCGTCTCATTTCCTACATTGTGGAAAGATCCTTCTCACCTCCACGGGGAATACAAAACAGCCAAGCTATTTACTACCCAGTAATTAGAAAAATATTCACATCAGATGGATAATCTCTTACCCTCCACATATCACTTGCTCAACAAAAAAATCTCTCTGCCTAGTCAGGGTCCACACTATGGTGCCATGTCAAGCATACATACGGAGTACCTAGTGAATAAATTAATCACCTCGGAAATAACTCGACGTTTGGGGCTCTCACGGTGAGAATCCCCCCACGGTCCACACGAGGCTCAGCGTTACATACTACACATGCTGAGTAAATGAAATTGTCGTTTAAGCAATAATCATGCATAATTAGTTCGGATTACTTTATGAGAAAGTCACTTCCAGGGAAATGACTCCGCTCATGCTCTTGGGGCGATAAGCTTGGGCCATTGAAATTGGAATGTGACCTCAAAATTTGAACATGATATTCACCCGCTCTTCTTAATATGCTATAACCCACATCATGAAATAGCCGGAAATCATTATCAGCACTTTTGATGTGACGGGGAGTCTCGCCTGCGCACATATGACCTGAGAGTCGCGTCTCGCTTTGCGTAAGGTATTTCCTCGGCGGCACTTGTGCCTAAATAACACGATTATGGAGTTCGGACATAAGATAAACAACCTCCGTTATGTAGATGTATTGGTATGGTAGCTGCAGAAAACTCAGGGAGTCTTAAATGGCTATGTCATGGTTATTTTGAAGAAATCATGGGTTGTACGGAGTAATGTTGCCGCAATGCGTTTTGATAGCCTGGTGCGATAGATATTCACGGTCAAAGTTACAATCTGGGGAAAAAACCTGGCCACGATTTTATGGTTCGAATTAAGCATAATCGGTCTCTTACTTTAAATTTTCGAATTGACCACTCAGGGTTCTATAGATCTGAAGAAAAGATAACTTGAGATGGACCTGGAGCAGTCCTGAGATAGCTTCTCCGTGAGGCTCCTCTACCCTGCAGAGTTGTGAGCCACTTAAACCAGGATCCTTGTCAGGTGCGGTTCGACTTTTGATTGGTTTATGCGTCTGTTTCTATTCCGATTGGAAGAAGGAGAACAACCCTGTACTTTAGTGTTGCCGTTAGCCGCTTTCTTTTCGTTCATCAGGTCACGATTATAGAGACAAGTTCGAGAATACCCTATAGATCCTACTAACTAAGGTTCGAATGAAGAAATCCATTGAGATATGTAAATAGATTGGCTGAGTAGCCCAGGCCATATAGCGCTGGATTCTATCCGAAGGGCCTTCAAGGCGCCAAAGACCAAAAGAAAGCAGAAACACGACTGTACATTCAGGGTGAGTTGTGTGCTCCTGACGTGATCGACCATTGCACCTTTGCTGCCCTTCGTTAGGACAGCTGTGACGTGTGATTTAATCTTGTAGTTTTTCGTCGTGGTTTATAGTTCTCAATTCTCTCAAGTCACACCCGAGAGGGGAATAATAGGAGGTGGGTTATTTATGCCTCTAGGCCTGATCTTGCCATGGGGCCTTCCTTCAAGCTTTCTTACCAAGTCAGTAACCTAGCGAGGTATAGAAGAACATAAGGGCACTGAGGTGTCTCCCATTCAATATGTTCTATATATGGGAAGAAATTAGATTTAAAAAAAAATACGAGCAAGGTAAGCGGCACCCTCAAGAGAAATTGCGACGCATCATTTACATGTACCGCCGTCAGGCCGTCAAAGGTGGCCGTACTTGAAGTAACATCTGAATGTCTCATACACCATGTGATTTGTCAACTAAGGAAGACAAGCTTTATGCCACCAGGGTTAATTACAAATATCGAAACAATCTATCTCACAGCTGAGACATTTCTGTATATCCAATGCCTTAGCAAGGATTATGTCAGTTGGCTGTTCCCCTTTATCTACCTAAGATATATCAGATGCTCTATTCCTCTATTTGTCAGCCAGTGAGTTTATAAGCATCCCGATTCTTGGCCAACCATGGCATCCCATGACAGTGATGACACGTAATAAAACGAATTTTTAAGCATATTGATCTTATCGTCCCGATTGTTCCGGAGTTAGACTTCTGATTAAACATTCATCCTTTAGTATTGCCAGCGAATAGTTTGCTTCGAGAGACAAGATGGCGGCGACCCACTTCCCCAAAGGAGCATCCGGGGCGAATGATGTCAGCTTAGCAGCTACTATTACAAGAAGCTGTGTTGGTGGTTTACTTATAAAGAGGGGGAGTCAACTATGATGAATTGATACTGGACTTGATTGTGAAGTCTGGGTCTCTAGTACTTTATTGAAATTTAACAAGATGCGCTTCCTCTCACTCCTGGCCTCCTTGGCCTCTGTCGTTATCGCTACTTCATCCTTTGATACTTGGGCTCATGGTCGAGTTGCCTTGGAAGATGTTAGCATTCACTTTCGATATGCTGGATCAGGTCCTCCTCTACTTCTCGTCCACGGAAACCCTCAACACAGTCTCACTTGGCAGTTCATTGGTCCTATCCTCGCCCAGAACTATACCGTGATTGCCCCAGACAATCGCGGTGCTGGTGACTCAAGCGTTCCTCCCGACGGGAACTACACTGCAGCAGCATCAGCCGAGGACCTCAAGGGCGTTCTGGACTTCTTGAACATTACGTCTGCGTATGTGTTTGCTCATGACAAGGGAGTCGGGATGGCAACTGCACTTGCTATCAACCACCCAGATATTGTCAAGAGACTAGTGCTGGCAGAGTATGTTCTTCCTGGGTTTTCCTACGAACAGTCTTCCAATCCAGCACCTTTCTGGGATCTTTACCAGAACTGGCAATTGGCCTTCTTTCAGGTTCCCGATCTGGCCGAATTTCTCATGTCTGGAAAAGAGAAGCAATTCCTAGAATGGTACTTCTTCCACGGTAGTTACTCTGGTGGCCAGAGCTTCAGTGAAGACACGGTCAACAGATACACCAGCAGCATTTCGAAGCCAGGTTTTCTGAGAGCCATGCTTGGACCCTTTTCGAGTTCAACGGTTTATCAAGACAGTATTTTTTTCAAGGCTGCGCTTAACAACAGTAAATTGAGTGTGCCCCTGCTTGGCATGGGTGGTGAAGCAAGTCTGGGACTACAATCAGCTCTTCGTCAGACATATGAGCCAGTTTCCTCGAATCTTGAGATCGATATTATTCCAAAGGCGGGGCACTGGATCGGTAAGTTTTGTTTCTGCTCTTCACCAAGTTCCGTGCTAACAACAAGTCAGCCGACGAAAACCCTCGGTGGACCGCACAGAGGGTCGCAAGGTTCTTTAGAAAAGACAATAATACGATTCCCAAAGTTGACCTGGGTTACTTGGCTGATATGGTAACGCTGGATGTCGGCTTTTATGGCACTAGGAGGAACTTTAAGCTCGGTTCTCAGAGTCCTCCATAGCCATTGTCAAGGCCCTTGACACAACCACGTTGAGATGGACTCCGGACTTGCAAACATCTTGGACTCTATCATGCATTGTCCAAATGCATATTTATTGATGAAATGGCTTCCAACTATGCACCTTGGCATAAGCACGCTGTATGTAAATACTATGATAAAATAGATACAATGAACGTTGCGCTAGGCAACTCGTACACTAAACTCATACGAACTTCATGACTAGCATAAAGCTGCTTATTTCTTCGTCGCGCATCCAATGCGCTTAGAGCTGATGGCAATATCATCGAACCAAAAGGTGTTGACAGCGCCGCTGTAAGACTCCCAACCGAAGTAAACACCCTGGATCTTAGGCTTAGGCTTGCTGTTGGACCAGCCGTTGGCGTTGGAGCCAGGGGAGCTGGGCTTGTAGGTAAGGCCCTTCACAGGGCTGCCGTTGAGCCAAGTGGCGATGGTGCCATCGGGGGAGAGATGGTACTCAAGACACTGCCACTTGTTGGCGGGGATGCTCTTGGAGGCAGCAATGCCCTGGGGGGAGAGGTCGGGAAGAGTGGCGTCGTCGGATTCGTGGTTGTACATCATGATCTTGCTCTGGCCGCCGATGCGGAGATGCTTGCCCTTGCCCTGGGCTGCGTCGGGCATGGTGATGAAGGTGACGTGAGAGTCATCGAGGGCCTTGGCAGTCTTCCTATAAGTAGAAGAGCAATTAGCAGCTACTCAGACATACATCATCGAAAATTCACTTACATCCAAGTTCGGACATAGACATGGCCCTTGGGAATGGCATCAGTTCCAAAGAACTTGTGTCCACAGAAACCATTGGTGCCACCAGTGACCTTGATAGAGTTCTTACCGCTGTGAGCAGTAGTCTTATCAAGAACAACACTTCCACCCTGGTCGCAATCAGGCGCGTAAGTAGGCCAGGCGACCTTGTCCCATCCACTCTCAAAGTCCTCGGCGACCTGGCCGAGGGTGAGAGGAAGCACAGAAAGTGCAGCAAGAGCAATCTGACGAAGCATGATGACGAAGAAATATACAAGGAATGAATATAGACTAAAGAAGAGAAGTGAGGATGGATGGGCCAAGGCGCCAAGAACGAGCGAGGATGCGAGATCTATATAGAATGAATCGAATCTGTTTAATGTGACATTTTGCAGATATTAGGGACTGAAGCCTGAAACAGGGCGGTTCTTCCAATTGGTTATGCAAGGGTGGTACGGTTAGTTCGGAATTGAAGCCCGCTATTTTCCTGTCGAGTGAAACCTGAGACAAACAAACAATTCGGGAATTCCTCCGTGGATGGGTGTGAAACATGACATTTATCCGCCTTTCTGGTCATATTCCCTCGCTCATGGTGTTTCCATCACCACGATACATGATCTTTTCGGGCTGTGGATGGATGAATCCATCGGCGGTAGGTGACCGTTTATCCGAAAACGTGTTGTATGTGAAGTGGGTTTGTGTAGCATCGCTTGGAGCTGAGATGGCAGAATCAAAGGGGTACGGAACATATTAGGAAGATACACTTGTAGATCATGATCTGTAGGTATGATTCGGATAGAGTAATTTAATTAGTCGCGACTTAATACTCGGCCGAACCCGAAGATATGTTAAATCTGGGGCTGAACCGGGGTCATTATTCGATGCGCAAACTCAAACCTTTTGTACAACTGAGAATGAGATAAAATGTCCCGTTTGCCTTGTCAAGTTGAAACTCGATTTCCATGCCGAAAACATGTATACATAGTAAAGTCCACACTATAAGCAAACGTCTGCGCACATATATAGGTTGCCTCAGTACAAAACAAGAACCACCTACTACGCCAGAACCAAATCAACCAATACATTGCTGTCGCTGTCATGTCATAGCAGCTCGCTGTCGATAGATGATATTTTCTTGTTAAACCTTGCTTTGCCACCCGAGCGTGGTGACGTAGACATAACTTGTGTTTGTTGGTTCTGTCGTGTTGGTGTCTGTGGCTGTTAATTGTTTGTCTATTGGTAGAGAGTATGAGAAATGGTGGGGTATGTATGACAGCCATGCAAGGAAGAGTCAGACCGACAACCTCTGCAGATCAGATCAAATAAATCTCTTAGTTGATGGATTCTTCTTAATTATCAAGTCTTTCGGGCCTTCAATAATCGCTCGGCTGGTCACAAGTGGTGCATCTCCATTGCAATTGTAACAATGAGCCATTCATCTCCACCAACCCCGCCTTCGAGGGCTCCTCGCGACCAAGAACTTCGATTCAAGGATATCATGTCGCCTTGTGAATGGATCGAAGATTACCATCCCGGAGGCTATCATCCAGTCCATTTAGGTGATGTTTTTAATGATGGCCAGTTCAAGGTCATCCGAAAGCTTGGTGAGGGTTCTTACTCAACAGTCTGGCTTGCCCGTGACTTTAGGTTGGTTGATCTACAAGTCTGCACTAGCCTTCTGATAACTTACATCTCCATCAGAAACTCTCGATATGTTGCCTTGAAAATACTTGTCTCAAGATGCACAGAGTCAAGCAACGAATTGCGTATTCTGCATCATCTCGCCAACGTTGCTCCCGAGAATGGGGCTCAACATGTCACGCAACTTGTTGCAGAGTTCGAACACGAAGGCCCTAACGGCACACACAAGTGCCTTGCTTTTGAGCCCATGGGCCCATCTGTCAATTCTATGGTTGAAGAGCTCCCCCAGTTCAAGCCACGGAAAAAAGAAATGAAGATTCGGTACCCGCCCCAAATGGCCAAACGTATCCTCAAGCAGTCTTTGCAGGGACTCGCGTTTCTTCACCGGAACGGCATTGCACACGGAGACTTCCAGCCAGGAAACATGCTTTTTTCGTTGGAGAACATTAACTTACGTGATGAAGAATCCCTTCGCCAAGAGGAAAATGTCGAGACCCAGTCGATTTCGCCTCTGGTTGAGAGACTTGACAGGAAGCAAGACAAATGGGCGCCTCGATATCTCTGCATTGCCCAACCGTTAGCCCCATTCACCAGCGTTTCAGAGAACTTTCAAATCAAGTTGTCTGACATGGGTGGTGGTAAGTATTCACTCTTCAGCTACCTCGAGCTGATATCTGGCTAACAGCGAGCAGCATACTTGATTAACGACCCCCCCGAGAAGGTCATCACCCCGCTCGGTTTACGAGCCCCAGAACTAGTTTTCAAGCAAAAAATCGGCAAGTCTTTAGATATGTGGAGTTTTGGTTGTCTTGTCTTCGAAGTTATCACCGGACAACCTCTTTTCTGCGTGCCTTGGCAAGGATCTGACACTTGGACGGATGATGCCCATATTCTTAACCTCCATTCACGTCTTGGCCCCCTTCCTGATGAGCTTTATAACCATTGGGAGACTTCTTCACAGTACTTCACGGCAGACAGAGAGCTGTACAACTGTCAGCTTGGGGGTGTTCCTGAAGGTGAGAAGCCGCTTATTCTGGAAGAACCGTCCATGGAGGAAGCCTTTGACGAGACAAGTCCGGAGGTGACCAGCGAGGAAGCAGAGAAGGTGAAGAAACTCATTCGGCGAATTCTTCAGTATGATCCTGCGAAAAGACCTTCACCCGAGGAGATACTACGTGATCCGTGGTTCTCGGACGATGAAAGTGAGAAGCTGGAGTAAAATGGACGCTGGACTCATCAAATATTCAAGACATGCAGCCGTAGAGCGACGAAAAATTGGAGGTTAGAGCAGAAAGTCGATGTCCATTAAGATGAGTCGCATCTGCACAGACACGAGGTGGAACTGAAATGAGCCATGAATTGCCTTGAATCATTCAAAGACATGCAGGCTATATGGCTTAAAAATATGTATTGTAACTTCTTAGGACTCTAGTTCTTAGGCTTCTTGAAAGCGTCCTCCGTCAGTTTAACAACAAAAGCACCACGTTCAATGGTGTTGATAAAAATGTATCCCGACTTGAAGAAAGCATAGGAAGACCAAGTTCCAACAAAAGCAATGATGCCACCACCAGGAAGGTCATCGTCCTCAGGGTAAATATCGAACCAAGCGGCCTCATAAACACCACCACCAGTAGGATCCTGAGGAATAGAGCGACCATCAAGAACTCGGAGACCAGCGCCGTAGTGGGATTGATAGATGTAGCTATCGATGACATACTGGTTGTGGTCGATGGACTTGGTGGGGTGCTTGAAGACGCCAGTTTGCTTGGGCTTCTCAAGATCACGAATGTCCCAGATGAAGGTGACGGGGTAGCCATCACCACCAGGACCTGCTCCATCTCGCTCGTCAAGCTCATCGTCTAGGACAAGGAACTCTTGGTTCTGGGTATCTAGAACCCATCCTTGGTGGGTATAGGCCGCACCCTCATATGAGATCTTGGAGATGATGTTGGTGACATTCGCCTTGTCAGTAACATCATAGATAGTAAGAGTATCCTCGTTGTATCCGTAGCAGATATCGCGACCCTGGTAGCGCTTATCAGGTCCACGGTAAACAATACACTGAGCATCGTGCACGTAACCGTCGCCCTTGGCACATCCAAGAGATTCAGGGTTGGCAGGATCAGTAAGATCGAAGAAGTTGAGTCCAGACAGACAGTTGGAGTCATTTCGTGGCTGAGCACCCACAGCAACGCCGTACTTCAACTCCTCGTTGACGACAACATTGTGAGCGCGACCAAGAGGTAGAAGAGCAGAGAAGTGGCTGGTGAGATCCCTCTTGGCGTCGAAAATGACGGGGCTCTTGGGGTCGATCTTCAGAAGCTTGGTGAGATCGAAGATCTGAATACCGTGTCCGACAGCCTCAGATCCGATGATAACGTAGTTCTTGTATGTGCGGATCTCACGCCACTCAGAGGGCAAGGAGTACTGAGGCAGACGACCAAGATACACGAGCTGTCCCTTCTTGGTGATTTCGACAAAGGCAGTTCCATCATATTGACCGACAGCGACAAACTCACGGCCGTCGTCGGAGGTCCATCCCCATGAAGAAGAACCCCTGCCTCCAGTACTACCAAGAGCGGCATGACTCAAGAAAGAGTAAAGGTCAGCCTAGACACAGGTGAGTAAATGTGATCAGTTAGTACAGAGGAACACACTGACGTTGTGACAGGCGAACGTGTTGTTGGCGTCACCCTTGATGGCCTCTGCGTAACCATCGACACACTTGGCGTAACCCAACTTAGGATACTGTTCACTTGCAAAAGCACCAGCAGCCTCTTGCTTAGCCCAAACGGCCTATGAATGTTAGTTTTATCCAGATCACGACGCTGGGGTAACACACCATTTTGCTGGCCATGAGCTTGTTGTGAACCTCGCCTGTGTCGTACAGCCTGGCGGCCTTCTCCTCGTTGACCTTAATCTCCTTGGCCTGGACATAGGAGCTAACAACGGCCAAGGCGCCGAGAAAGAGAGTGGATTTGACCATCATGAAAGGTGAGGGATGGCAGTTAGGAGAGTTAGGGATGGAGGAGAAAGTCAGAAGGACATGGCGAGAAACAAGATCCTTTTTATCTCTCAAAGAGTGGTATACATATACTAAAATTGCCATAACTGATCATAGCCGAAGAGCCAATGCGAGTTCACGCCTTGTGATCTTGTAGAAACCAATCAGCATCGCCATCTTTCATTATCTACACTTGGCGATAGTCACGGCATTTCTTGTCTAACGGCTACAGCCCAGATCTGGAAGGTGTATAGTTTAGACGGCAGGGACCGGTTTTGTTATCAGAACCTCTGATCAACTACTTAGGCAATGACCTGCAAGTCAAGATTTCGAGTGCGACCTAAGAACCGGGTTATATCTCTATTAGGCATGTTCTATAAGCAAGACTTGGCTGCAACACCACCAGTGTCTTACAAAAGTTCTAATACCCATTATCTCATTGGATAAACGCCATGACTTTTGCTAATGCCGCAATGGCTTGGCTGTTGCACCATCAAGATACCAATCCTAGTTCGGCAGGTAAAATAAGCTTAACTATTGGACAGACTTCTCATCTCGGACATAGAGCCGAAGGATCTTTTTAATCTTATCGTGAAGTTTAAAGACGCAATGTGACCCTGGACCTTGGCGGAGAGGGATGATTGGAGGAATCTTTATGGAGATTCATCAGGATTAATGTCGATCACAGATTACAGATTGCTCTGCTGCTTTTTCTCCAATATTATCTCTTATTACATCATGGGTGTTGTTACTATTCTGTGGTAATGATTCCATCATTGTTAGTCTCCCAAACACTGAATCTTAGCACCCGAGCCACCCTTGATGATCTCTTGTTGGTGATAGGTGCAGTAGCCTAGTAGATATATCTGAACCCTGATTCCCGAGGCCCTGTAGCTGTAGCCATATCGATCTTGCCATCTTCATTAGCGACGACAGCCGCCTCAATCTCTGCCCTCTCCAACTTCTTATTCTCCCATATGTGGACATAACGCAACACAAGAGCAAGTAGAGCAACGAGCACACATATCGCCGCATTGGCGCTACCGCCTGGCGTATACTGAGGGCCATGGCTGCTGGGGTACATGTAGGATCCATATATACTGGCTGTGTTGCCGACCATGTTGCAGATAGCGATAGCAGCTGATCGCTTTACGAGCGGACGGGGGAAAGAATTCGCGACCCAGGACACGATGATTTGATCTACAGACCCGGTCAGTAAGCAAGATGCGACAAGAGACAAAAGATGAAATGGCAAGGAAAACCTACACGCTGACACGGAACCCATTGGCATGAGAAACATGGCAAAGAATCGAGCTCCAACCACTGTGGTTCCAGCTGCAATGGCGTTTCCTACAGCTGCTACTAGCATAAGGCAGATGATGTGTATTGATCGATCATTTGTCTTAGCAGAGCTCAACGTCACGCAGACTGATAGCAGAAAAGTTGCAAACTGCCAAGTCCGACACGTCAGTAAACCACTACACAACACATAGCATAATATTTGACAGGTTTCACTTACCCATGCTGGAGCTGTGAGCCACAGCGTGACAATCCTTCCATAGCCGAGAGTTCCTACGATAGTAGGGAAGAAGTATTGGAATGTCTGGGAGACCAAGCTGACATGCTGGAAAAGAACGAAGAGGTATAGACGGTAATCACGCACAACCATCTTAACGCCGTCCCAGACAGACTTCTCTCCGTAAGCATCGACTTCGTTAATATCCTGAGCCAGTCTCCAAGCCGCAAATGCACGCTCTTCTTCGTTCAACCATTTGGTTGTGTGAGGATAGTTGGGGAGGACCAATCCTGCGATGAAGGAGAATCCGATTGCGGCTACACCCTCCTGATGATTGTTAGACTCATTGCTCTTTTGCAGATTTGATCTAGGTGAAGAGGAACAGATTGAACTTACGATGATAAACAGCCATCTCCAGCCAGCTTTTCCGTGAGCCCCTTCGAGATCGCCCAGAATGGCCGCACCAAGAACACCGCCAAACATGTTGGCCAATGCATTTCCCGAGTAAAGCCAGGCGACGCGGCGAGTGAGCTCTGGTCTAGTGTACCAAGAACTCATCAAGAAAACGGCGCCCGGAAAGAAAGGCGCCTCAACGAAACCGAGGAAGAATCGAATGACAACTAGATGAGTGAAGTTCTGGGCACCGGCATTACATGTCGAGACGACACCCCAGAGACAACATGAAGCGCTGAGATATAGAGAGGGGCGTAGGCGGGTGAGGACCAAGTTGGAAGGAAGCTGCATGAGAAGATATCCAACAAAGAAGATGGAAGTGGCCAAGTTGAAGTCTGTGCCAGACATTCCAAGATCCTTTTCAAGGGATCCTTGGCGAGCTTGGGCGAGGTTTGAGCGATCGAGGAAGTTGAGGAGATACATGATGACGAGAGTAGGCATCAAGCGCAAGTCAACCTTTCGGACAAGCTTCTTGTCGAATTCTGCTCGCCATTCTGGAGTTTGGTTGTCGAAATCCCATGATTCGAGGTTCTGTTCGCGGCCTGCAGAGGTTGTTGTATCGCCTTCGTCCATTTTGACGGATACTTTGCCGGTGTCCATGGTTTGCGGGGGCCTCTGGCCTCGAGGGTTGGTTTTGTGCTCTTAAGTTAAACAAATCGATATGCTGTCAGTGGCAAATGGCTGGAAGCATGATATGATACCACGTGCGACGGATCTAACGAGTGGGTACGAGATCAAAGACCAAGACCAGAATCAGCTGTGATGACGGAGTATATAAACAAACGGACCTCGAAAACGATGAGAAGTGAAACTCGGCAGCAGAGTCGGCAAAGAAATATGCCGAGGCTTTGAAATCATTGGCGATGGCCCATTCTTGCACGCAAAGATCAACACAAGATGTAACATCGCCATACCTCGACCACAGTCGGACCAAAGGGAATAAAGAGCGATAGATAACCTTAACCCGCAATTGAAGCTACCCCGCATCTGAGTCGAGTTGTTTCTGGGGTAAAGATGTAGAGAGCAGGGGCTATGACTCGTGAGTTTATCCAACCCCACGATTATACCCATCCATTCATGTGGAGAGGTTTGTTTTAACTTGCGGAGATATGTACTGGTTGATGGATATTGCACGGATTTGGATTGGTTAATGAAATTCGTTGATACGTTGGGTGGCATTAGGCTGCACTTGAAAGGACGTCGCATCGTGGAATGGACAAAGCATTGACCCGTTCAAATTGACTTATCCGAACAACGGATAAGCGAGTCAGATTTTGTAATAATGTGTGTCCTGTTTGTAACTATGTAATGCAATCGGGTCTTATCTACTTTTGAAGACCGATATTAAAAAAGAGTAACAATTCCTATCTTCTGCTCCAACCTTGAGCTGTTCTGAGGGGCAGCTGTCGTATGCACACTTGTTGGGAGTTTGGGACTAACACACATTTTCAAACGGAAGCCAGGCATTATGATCTGAGTCTGATAATAAATCTTTTGCAACGGCTGATATTGGGGGTGATACTATCATTAGTGATAGTGGCTGAACTCCGTGAGTGTCAATACCCGGCCATAGTTGACCAGTCTCACTTAGAAATCATGGAATACTTGAAAGAGCTCTTAAGAATAAAGCTATAGAGAATTTACCAATTAAATTGAAGACTAAATGCTTATATGTGACCGAATTCGGTGTATTTGGTTGTCATCCTTAGAATGCATCCTTTTCTGACAAGCATGGGTTCTTTTGTAGTGCAACATCCGAGATTCGCTATCTTGAAACGTAGGCCGAGGTTCGATGGAGGATGCATTCATAACAATTGACGAATTGCATCGCTTAGATATTAGGCAAAAAAGCCGATGTTCGGAAAAACAGGCATGAGCACTGAGGGGGAGCTTGGCAGTGTCACTCCACGCACCTCGTCATCTGTGACGCCGCATGCGGAGAAGCTGTCGCCAGCAGCTTTTGTTGGTAAGATCGACGAGACAAGCTTTTAGCCACAGTACGGAACTTCAAAGAACACATATGTACGGAGTAAGCACATACATATGTGAAGAGGAGTTCAGGCCAATCTCTTGGCTCTGCTTGAATGATTCCAAGTCTGGCATTCCCAGAAAATTTAGGTAAATATAAATATAATTATCCAAATAGAAGTTATCAAAAAGAAGTCCAAGAAGACCCCCGGGACTTTCAATGTGGTTAAACTCTACTTTCTCCACCAAAGTCAATGCACAGGTCTGATACCATCCTGAAGGTTCTACTTTCACTACAGGTGTATGAAGCATATCCTCTATTCCGTAGCAAGACGTGCAAAGAGCTGGGCTGTTTCCTTTGGAATGCTTACAAAAGGAAAGTGACCCGAAGGCGACTTTTCCACCTTGTCAAATGCACCCGCCTGGATGCACATCTCTTGGTAAGGCGGTGGAACAGTCTCATCCTTCTCACACAGGACATACGTCTTTGGGATAGTGACATCAGAGTTGATGAACTCTGACAGATGGTTGAAACTCTTGCGGCTTTGACTTCCTAGAACCATCTTCCAAGCTTCGTCTTGTTGTTCAGGGGAAAGATCGCTGAAGAAGAGTGGCTTTGCGTCGTCCTGCATGTGTACGACGCCCTCCTGTTTTGCGAAAATTAGTGCGAATTCTGTCATGGTGACTCCTGTACTTACTTCATATACCCAGTATGGCATTAATGGCGCTTCTTCTGTATTGCCTCTAATATTTCGTCCGCGCATCGCATAAGGAAATCCAGCAATGGCCACATATGCCTTGATACCACCAGAAAGGCCCTTGGCATTTCGTTCCTCAACCGTCTGACCTTCTATAGCTAGCAACGCAGGGAGACTTCCGTAGCTATGACCAAATATGACCACCTGGGAGCCTTTATCAAACTCTGAAGCTAGACGAGCGTGGATTTCTTTGACGTCATCCAAGAGACCTGTATTGGCCAAGTCTTTGTATTCAGGGTCTTTGGGGTCCTTGGATGGAAGATTCTTGGTGACAGTCAATCTTGGGATGATGACTGTGAATCCATCTTCTTGTAGGTAGTTGGCGACATCTTGATAGACTTCGGGGCTGCAAAAGCCACCAGGAACGATAGCGATGACGGGTTTGGTCTGAGACATGTTGTTTGTGTCGTGAGGATGTTAAGAGTAGCGAACAATTCTAATCCTGCCTTCAGCTTCATGGCCTTGAGGGGTTTATATACTTCTCTATCCAGGTCGAAGCATAAGCGCTAAACGTAGATTGAGATGTCAGCTGATTGCGCCAAATCAACCTACTAACCTGAGTAGTATTCGGGGCTTAGACTCGGATCGGATGTTGTAAGACTTTAGCTGCATCTAGACCTCTCTGGAGCCTTTGCAGGTGTCAGTCAGTGCATGATTGTGCAATCGACGATTAAGATGATGTTTTCGTGGCCTAGCTTTGCTTCTCCATGATCTTCGATGAAATATTATATCTAGGACATTTGGAGGATTTGAAGTGCCCCAATCACCGTCACATGAAATGACCTCCTATGTAAATGTATTAATGACATGGCCCATTCTACGACTCAAAGAAGCTTTGAGGTAATAACGGTTAGGTAGAGAATAACATATTAACTTACAGATTTAGCTATGCCCTGTAGATAGCTTTTTCCTAAGATCTTATAACTTTTAATATGAATATTAGATTCTTAGGCAATCAGTAGCCTAAATTTAGGTAAAAAGGATCTATAAAGCGTAGCTAATATTTTAAGTTAATACAGTAATCTAACGTTCTGAGCTGATAATTGCAGCAAGCTCACTCACAATAACCTTTTATTCTGACAAACGTAAGGCAAGATTTAGATTTCAGCAGCGACAGGGCGTGAGGCATCTGAAGCAGAGAGGCAGATAGGACGGCGGAGTGGCATTGCCCAAATTCAAGGTCAGCTTAAGAGAGCTGTATTGCAGACGGTACGGAGAATCAAGTCTCGTCTACGCCAATGGACTGGGACGTTTAAAACGCGACTTGCGGGGGAAGGTTCCTTATATCTTGGCGGGGTTATATATAAGGATGAAAACTAGAAGTAAGTAGAATGAGGAGAGAGGTTGTATTTTTAACATATTTCTTTTCATCTCGGAAAGATACTAAGCCTGCACTTAAAAGTGACCGTTGAATAGAAAGGCTCGGCTAAACTCTAGATATATTTTTACATAGTTGACGACGTAAGCAGTTGTGAAGGGTGAAAGCTATGCCTTGAATTTCTCTCGCATCCTGGACTTAACCGGTGTTTTGCCCAGTATTAGCCGAATTCTGACGTCGTATGTTGAAATGCAACATCAAACTCAGTGTTTTGCTGTCCAGCTTCCTACGCACTAGTTTATAGTGTCTGCCCGTGATAGCAAAACTTCAAGCGAGCAATCACAATCCACTCTTGATGTCCTTCAGATGAGATCGCGGAAAAGCTTACCCAAGACCCGCACAAAATGCATGACATGCAGGTGAGATGCATCTGAACCAGGTGGAGAGTAATCCTAGTACCAATCGCTAATCTTACATGATCCTATCGCAGAATCCGGAAGATAAAATGCGACGAAGGCAAGCCAAGCTGTCAACGTTGCCTTGATTCAGGTCGTACCTGTGATGGCTACAAAGACTCAGATGTTCCAAAGCGACAAACTCCAGTCGTTCCCGAACGCCTACCCATCACCAGTGCTGTCCATATGGGCCTCGGGATCGAACTGAGCATCCGCGCTTTTGACTACTATCGCAGCCACGTGTCTATTCAAATTGGCGATGTGATAGACAGAGATTTCTGGAGCAACCTGGTCTTGCGAATGGCGCCTACTGACCCTGCAATAAGGTATGCGATTTCGGCAATTAGCTTAATGCATGCCGAAAAGACGCAACACCCGACGGAAGTGTCTTCAAACTTCAAGTCTGCCATACTGGAGTACAACAAGGCTATTGTCGCTGTTCGGTCATGGCCTGCAGCGACCGAGTCTAGAGTCAAGCCTTTGATCGTCTGTCTTCTTTTCGTTTGCCTTGAATTCTTGCTTGGCCCAGGCCATCATAATGCAGCTAGAATGCATATCGTACAAGGTCGAAAGCTACTGGCGCAGATAAAAGACAAGAACTCGCCAGGAATTGACATTATTCGACACCATTTGACTCCAATATACTTGCGCTTAGCATACGTTGGTGCCGAAAGAGTTGATATTCCTGAGCATCTTTTAAAGTTTGATACTATACCAGCCAAGTTTGCTTCCCTTGCCGAAGCACAGTATCTCTTACATGCCCTACTCGACAAGGCCTTGCTACTTGTTTGGGATGTCAAAGATTTCTGTGCGAATGACCAAGTAGCCCACAACTCAGGTGTTACGCCAACAGAAAAACAAGGCAACCTCCCTGACATATTCCAAGAGAGGCAGATAAATATCGTCAACAAGTTAGCCGATTGGCGCTATGTCTTTGATGGGTTCCTCGTCTTCAGCGATCTCAACAGGCAAGCTATGAGAACTGCTAATCTTCTAACGATTCGATGCTGTCTCATGGGAGTATATGTAGATTCCATGATCTCGGGGTCAGATTACACCTGCGACAGAACGAGTATATATGAAATGGCTACTGCTATTGATGCTGCAGCTTTTATCGTCCAATATGATGCTGAAAATCTCAGTGGCCCATCTGTTACTTTTGAAAGCGAGATCAACGAGCCGGTTTATTGGGTAGCAGTCAAGTGCCGGCAGCCGGTGATACGCAGGAGAGCAATGGATCTTTTATACGACCGCGAAAAGTCAAAAAGGGTTGAAAGTCTAACAGTCATGAAATATACCCTTTCCATGGCAACGAGGATTATGGAAATAGAGGAGGAGGGGCTCGAAATACCCCCAGAAACTTGCAGCAACGACCACCGATTCAAGCCCCGAGTTGTCAAACGACAAGAAACAAGCGAGTGGCGTGCTGGGTTTCATGCAGAACAAAAGACACAGTGGCCTGTTCTATGGAGTTTGGGTACCAATTCATCTGAACCATCAGTCAAACCTAGCAGGCCTGCCGCAAGGAGGGAGGAGCAAGAGATTGAACAAGGTCTAGCTAAGGGGTGGCGAAGGGAAAGACTTGTCTGGCCATACGGAATTACGAGAGAACGGAGAGTTGTGACTTTGATGGTTAAGAAATACACTAGCAGTGGTATCTGGCTAGAGTATTTTAGGGAATCCTTGGAAGCCAAGGGAGAATACCGGGTGATAAAGGAGTATATTGAGTTTGTATAATAATCTAGTATTATAATGCATGACCCGGAGACAGCCTCTGTCAGATGACCATCTGCTCTACTCGCTAAAAGTGAGTGAGAGTGCAACAAACTTATAGGGAGTGATAGGTCTGAAATAGGCCACGCATAACTAGTACTGTGCGGCCAAGGTCTAGCAAGGATAGAAATGCGAAACCTATTGGCTCGGATTATCTTTTTAATTGAATGTCTATGAATAACAGCCTTCAAAATCCCAACTAATGAAATCTATGTCCCTTGCCATGCCAAACACCTTTACGCCGACCCAATGCATTATTAGTTTATCAGATTACTGCCACAAGTAACTCCCCCCGTATGTCTGGGGCCGGTCAAATCCTTTTACCAGTGAATTGGTCCGCTGGCCAACCTTGCATCGTCCATCCTTCCTCCACCACATCACCTCCCATGATGAGCGTGTGCTCAAGCAGACAGCTATCATTCTTCATCTGAGCACCACTCAACAGTCTGCTTCCAGTACGAAGGACACATCTATCGCCAATCTCGACTCTGTTCAAGTCAAATTTGCCGCGTGTGTTGATGTGCGCAACAACACTGGCATCGTCGACAACAACTCGGTCTCCCAGAGTGATCAGATCAGGCTCTGTGAAGAGAAGGCTTGGGCTGCCGTTGGCAAAAAGCGCACAATCCTTGCCGATCTTGGCACCCATCAGCTTGAAGTAAAGAACTATCCAGTGGGTTCCAGTGATCATGTTGAGGACTCCATTGCCCGCGTAGGAATGTCGTCGAAGGCGTTCAATAGCTAGGAAGATCTGCCAGCGCTGGCAGTAAGGCGACTGGTCCCAATCGTAGTTTCCAGGCATGCGACGACCCATCAGCAACCACTTCGATGATATAATGATGGTCAAGGCGAGGATAGCTTGGATGGTGGTTAGAACAGAGATACCCGCGAGCATAGCGCAGAAGATGGCAGCCAAGTCATGCCACACATTGGAGCCCCCAGGAAACGAGTGTCTGAACATGACACCAACGAACTGGATTGAAGATATACTAGGAACATCCCAGTAGACAGCGGTGAAGACAGTAAGGAACGTGGAGTAGCAGAAGATTGCGAAAGGGCCGAGGACATGGTAAGGAGCTAGTTTCATGTAGAACGCTCGGCCGAATGGAGATAGATGCTGTGTCCCGTCCTCTTGGCCGTCACTAGCAATTGTTTCACTTGAACAAGTCATGCTGGCCTCTGTGTCGGGTCTGGCCTTTTCTACGTCCTTTTCATCGTCGGGGGTTCTGGTCATGTTCGTAAGGGTAGTTTCAGACTGCATTTTCCGGATACGAGACTGAGAAGTCTTGCTGCCCAAGTCGCTACCAGTAGACAGGCAGACTGCATCTCCTGCCTTGGAGCCGACGTAGGTACCTCCCGAGACATAAGTACCGCCTCTCTTGGTCAAGGCGCCAGATCCCATGGTTGTTCGTTCTCCAACTGTGACACCTGGAAGAACAGCCACACGATCAGCGATCATGGCACGGTCCTGGATGATAACTTTCTCGGATCCAAGACCATCAGAGGTAACCAGGTGAGAGCGTGAGCCAAACACGACATCGTTGCCAACCTCGATGAGGTGATAGTCGCCAATGCTGGGGCCAGTCCCAGGCCAGTAGACACGTTGACCAACCTTGGCACCCAGCATCCTCAGTGCAACAGACGTAGCTTCGTAGTGCTGTCCGAACATGGAAGTCAACCGGAGAAGCTTCTGCTCGGGATACAGAGCCTTGATCAGACTTGCCCTCCAAGTAGACACAGTGGTGGTATGCTCCCGAGAATGAGCCTGAAGTCTTCCGAAGAGACGGTCCAAGGTAAACCTGACCAGGATGGTGAAGCCAAAAAGAAAGAACGGACCAATGAGACATCCAAGGGCGAGGGCAACGTAATGAAAAGCGATTCGATTGGGCGAGCAAAACCACTCAACACTGCTACGTAATGGAGTTGTATGCTTTGCAGCTCGAGTGATGACCATAGGGAAAAGACCGCCCATCCATGGGACGGCAGCCAGGAACATGGCGAGAAGCACGAGGGGCTTGGTAAAGAGGAAGTCGAGAAGCCAATGAGGCTTGGGTCTCTCACTTGGCAGTTGGTCTCGGTACTCCTCGCTGGCATCCTGTATCTCCCAGCTTGAAGAGTTGAAGCCCAAGCAAGTGTTGGGCGGCATATTGGTGCCAGGTGCAAGGATAGAAGACATACCAACGAAACAGTTGCTACCAAGCGTGATGCGGCCAAGGTACATGGAAGTGTTTCCCTCAGCAGCAAATGGTCGGCAGATGCACTTACTGAGATTGCTGTTGTCATCAATGTGAACAAGATCCCACTCGCCGAGAATAGTGCCATCCAGCTTGACATTCTTCCCGATCTTGGCTCCCAAGAGTCGAAGGTAGACACGTCGCGTGGCGTCGTTGATACCGAAGAACCCTTCGCCGCAGATTGCGACAATCTTCTGCACCAGCCACCATCGTGTGTGATACAAACCCCACATGGGATAGAGACCTTCTCGATAGCGACCAATTATCAACCATTTGGCGAAGATTCCCGCGAATGGAGCGACACATTGGATGACTACTCGGGAGATGAGAATGGAAGCAGTCAAGTTCAAGAAGCGACCTGGTACTGATTCGTTGGTAGGTAGCTTCTGGCTGTAGGCGAGCGAGACAAAGAAGACTGTCCACTGAAAGGCACGTCTGAGGGGGTAGATAACGATGAGTGGGACCAGCTGAAGCATCATGAGGAATGGGTTCGTCGAACTATGCGTCTTGGTACAACCCGATATGGTACTCTGCTGGTCAGACTCATCAGTCTTACTGTCGAGCATCTTGTCAATGATGGCAGCAATGGAAACAACCGTTCCACCGTTGAAGACAGCAGTGATGGGGAGGCTGACGTTGAACTGGACACGCAGGGTCGACAGCAGACGTCCAGCCCTCAAAGAGTCACCACCAAGACCGAAGAAATCAGCTTCGCGGGGAATGTCCCGTGCTGGAATCGACAGAACTTCAGCGAATGCCTTGATGACAAGTCCTTCCGTGCTAGCGGCAAGTTCATTCATCGAAGCCATCGCGAGCTGCTCGAGCTCGGCTTGCAGTAGCTCAACGTCGACATTGCCAGATGCATCCCTCTGAAATGGGTGAGGTAGGGTGTGGATTTCGTTGGGAATCATAAAGTTGTCGACACTTGATCCCAAGTCGTGCTTGATGGAGCTCGCTAGCTCTGCTGTCACAGACACGCCATCTTGCTTCGGCGCCAACACAGCTTGCGAGAAGCCATCGTGAGAGCCCGGGAGACAGAAGACCTCTACTTGATCAAGCACAAGTCTCTGGATCTGGGCCGAGAGCTGTTGGTAGTCGACTGAGCAGGGAGAGCACTCGATAGACGTGGAAAGAGGAGTATCGGCCGCAGGACATATCGCGTCCCAATGTCTTCCCATAAACGGAGTATCGTCGGTAACCGAAGGAAGGCCTAAACGTTGGCTAAGCCTGATTCGCAGGACCTTGTTGTTGTTCTTGGGCACATCGTTCATGTATGTGATCAAGACTGGCCACTTGGCTTGCTGGAGAGACAACTTCAAGGCGCTATGAAGGGTTCTAAGATCCACGCGCGGCACTCCAGGGGGTGTTACAAGAATGATCGCAACCACTTCTTGAAGCACGTCATGAGATACCACAAACGCCAGAGCCTGCGATACCCTTCCGTAGATGGGTGAATCGCTGGATCGAGATGCTGACATGATAGCATTCTCAACCTCGAATGGCGAGATTAACTCTCCACCACGGTTGATGACCTCTTTGCTTCGGCCGGTGATGTAGAGGTATCCATCGTCATCCATGTAACCGAGGTCACCGGTGTCAAACCAGCCTTTCTTGCTAAAGGGAGACTTGTCATATGTGCCGTCTGGCTTCAAGTATCCAGGGAAGACAGGTTCACCACGAACACAGATTCGTCCAACTGTACCGTTTGGAACCTTGTCTTCGGACCAGTTCAAGATCGTCAGTTCGGGTCCGGTACTAATACCCGAGGTGCCCTCACGATCGAGGCGGTAATCCAGCGGAGGTGTCGAAATGGGCATGCATCTAGTAATGTTAGCGCATAATCATTAGAGTCACCTTTGACACTTACTCTGTCATTCCATAACTGGGCAGGACAACACAGTTGAATGTATCTCGAAGCTGATACGCCAATGACGGCAAGAGGCCGCCAGCGGCATTGCAAGCCAGACGGATCCGGCTCTTCTCCAAGGCTTTAGGGCGTGCAGCCGCTTCTGCGATAATTATGGAATGCATTGAAGGTGAAGCATAGTACCAAGTAGGTCGGATGCTTTCAGTCACATCCCAGAAGAGATTCGCGTCGAAAGAAGGACAGCAGACTGTCGAACCACCCGAAAAGATTGGTGCAAAGATGTTTCTCACTAACCCGCCACTGCAAATGGTCAATTGCTGTGATACAGTATGTTTTGGGTGGACTTACACATGGTAGAGAGGCATCATATTCAGACAGATGTCATCAGAAGTGAGACCCCATGACTCAACCACAAAGGCAACACCAGCGATGAGCGAGTGAACTGTCAGTGGTACCACCTTCTTAGTACCTGAAGTTCCGCTGGTGAATAGAATCAACCCAATATCGTCGGACTTGTTGGGAACTCGTTCCATTGTCGCAGCGGGGGCGTCTCCGTCAAGTGTCTTGAGTGAGATACCCTTTCCAGGGGTCCAGTCCATGATCAAGATCTGGATGCTGTTCTCAGTCACCCAGGGAGCATCCAGTTGCAATTTGGTGTACTCATCCTTGGTTGTGAGAATAAAGTCCGCTCGTGCCTGCAAGATGTCTGCTCGGAACTGTTCCGGGCCAGCAGCTGGGTTGATAGGAGAAGCTGTGTAGTAAGTTGTGACTGCGATGCATGTTGCTGCTAGGAGCGGGCCGTTGGGTAGTGCAATTGAGACCACCGGTCTCTTATTGGTTGGTTCGACTGGCAGTTGAAACTTGTTGACAAAATCGTGTAGTTCGTGGTGGGTGATGACATCCCCTCCCGTGGGGGTACGTAGGGCTGGCTCATTCCCGTGACCAATGAACTGTGAGAAGGATGTGTACGAGTTTTTGACAAGCTCTGAAACTTGTTTAATCGATTGGGAACACTCATGATTGCTGTTTGTCTTGGCGTCCTCTGGAAGGTTTGTGTAGATTCGAGTGTAGGATTTGATGAGTTGGAAGACTGGCCATGGTCCTTGAAGTTCTTGCAGTAGAAGGCATAGGATATGAAGTGATGAGACAGCGCTTCCCTGCAGAGTGAGAAGTGAGGCTAATAGATCAGCCTTGTCCGGGTTCAATGTTTGAAGGGTCTGAAGCTGTTGGCTTTGCTTGACTTCCGTTGGTGGGAGGTCATGCAGTTCCCGCAACAAAGCCGGCATTGAATCCGGAGCCATCTCTTGTAAACAGTGACGATGAAAACGATGTATCAAGGCTTCGAAGTTATCCTGAAAGGGCAATTGACGATGTAACTGTTTCCTTAATTGCACAGCGCTTCTACGATATCTATATACCAAGTGAAGCCCCATCCAATTTCGTCTTGCCGATGTCAAAAGGCGGCAAATAAAATTTAATCTCTCCTGCAAGGCTGATCTCTGACCTAACCATGCCGACTTGCAGACTGAATGAGGTCAACGATCCCACTCTATCCCACCTTGAATGCTGGCTCTGATTTGCTTCTCCTGTAGATCCGATTCGATTAACAACTGATCTTCACGACACTTCTCCTTCAATCCCATATCTTACAGGGAAGTTCCGGCAAGTGTGACAGTTTTGCAATCATTAATAGGCGCCGGGTATGCGTTGCCGCGTGCTACTGGTATCTTCCGTGAGTAATTCATGATTTCTGGGGTAGGAGGCCTGCTCTGCAATCATGTTAGGGGCGAAGCTGACGAGTGACATCCATCCCCTTTCACCGGTGCCGGTGGGTTGTGCATTCCGTGATATCAGTTTTACGACGGCGAATAGTTTCAGGTCTAGCAACGGCGCAAAGCTTGGTTCAAGTTGAGGCTGTGGGTATACTCTTGTCGAGAGTCGAGACCTCAGTCCTGGCTACATTACATGATGCCCTCTTGATACTAAACCAATCGGATGGTAGCGCTTAAGCTTGAGAGACTCTCTATTACTACCGAATTGACCAGTGATATATAAGGACCACCAGATAGGGCACGGCTGGGTCGGATTTTGTATATCCACTTCGATTTGGTGGTCTGTAAGAGGCTGAACCGTAAACCTTCCGTCTTACCCGATTAGATGGACAATGCAACATTGTGTCTCAGCCTCCGGCACTTCCGCAAACCCCTGGCTGTAAAACAAGCTTCAAGCCACAACTGTCAACTACAGATGACACATCTGGGGGAATTCATGAGGAATTCCTTCTGATTTGATTTCTAAACAAATTTCAAGACATTCCATAACTGATATCTGGTGATATTATACAGAATGAAAGTCAATAACGATATACTTGTTTTGCCATATTTTCGTATAATAGTCCCCACCAAGATTTGCATTCCCTATTATAGATCCTGTTACAATCCCTGTACGGCAAATGTTGCGCCCTAACTGCCAAGACAACACTACGGGGTCTTAGACCCCAGCTAGACGCCACTCCCGAGTGAGAACGAGAACGAAAACACGTAAGCCGGTGGCCCTTTCTATCAGCGACGACATCATGTATGAATAATGATGGCTTCAAAAGCCCCGCAATTACTAAGATATCCGAGTCGGTAGTTGGATACGGGGTCGCAGCCAAGTCAGCGAATCATGCGGGCTGCTGGACCATATTAGTTTCTTACAATGCATGCTACTATGAACAAGAATCTGAAGACTATTCGACCTCCGAGTTACGTAGTAATGCATGAACTTTAGATATAAACTGACTGATATGCAGTAACAGAAAACTCGTGTATGAGCAAGCAGGGCCATGTTTGTTGAGCTTTGACATTATCCGAGATTAAGCACACATTCAAGCTTATCTCTTGAATTAGCGAACGCGTCTTTCCATAAGACTATGATTAAGGATAATATTAAGAACTCGGGGATCAACGTACTCGACAAGTTGTTTCCGGCGTGTTACGTGGACTACGAGAATATCATCCGTCATTGGATGGACCGTATTCTTATGTCCGGCCCGTAGATTTGGGGTTGCATTTTCAGATCATACCCTACGGTCCGTGCTTCAGCTGACGAATCCTTCATCTAACGTCACAATCGAGAGTCCAGAAGAATCCTTCGAGGGCGGGTAGATATGCCTAAAGGAAAGCTTGTTGATCCTATGATATAAAGAGCCTTACTCCCCAGTCAACTCTGACCAATAGGTATCGTTTGGACTCAGATGCTTTGTACTTGCAGAGCAGGGATTCAGTCTAAAAATACCAGAAGATGTCCAACCAGAAAATGGAAGCATGTCGACTAGATGGAAGTACTCAATAGCCTTGTAGTCGCATTCATCAGTTGCGTCCGGTTCAGCTTAGAGATGATCAATCCACTGAACAAAGCTGGGGTCTACTGCAGTGAGCCCTGTGATATGACTCATCCCAGGTATATAATGAATGAATTCCATGCCTGATCTGCAGCCCATCCTACATGTGCGATTTCTCGCTCGCTTCCGGTGGAACTGAGACATCATCTCCCCCTTGAATGATGCGCAGAATTCGTCCATACCCCCTTGTATACCTAGTTCTGAAAGCATCAGCTAAACGAAGAAGGTCAGGGTCAGTGAAATTGAGCACATGCGCAACGACAGGACCAAGAGCCAGAAAATGGAAAGTCAGAACAAGCATGTGCCCACGTTGCAATCTTAAGTCGTCTCCAAAGGCGGGTCACACAAGCATGGCTGTTTATCTTGAGGCAAGATTGATAAGGTCCCCGTGATTACCCACCAAAGGTCTGCAAGGCGTGCGTTAAAGGCGGTTCCAGATAGGCCTGCCTGAAGGGAGAGTTAAATATATTCCAGGAACAAGCACATAATTCTATTGTAACTGTTTTTAAATACTTGCCGACTAGAAGCTTGACTCAGCAGAGCGCTTTTAGCAAGCGCCCAAACTACATTACCGTCCTGAGACTGGTCGATATTCATTCATTTACCAGTTAAGAATACCTCAAGCCCCCTCATAGCAGCGACTACTTTGTGATAGACGTCATCCAGTGGAGCCGGTGAGGCCAGATCTGCGCGTCCCGCAGTATCGTTCCATAGAGCTCTTATAACATTCAGCGAACAATTAAGAATCCCCCATTCCCAGATCACTTCAATAACAGACCACCCCTCTTCTTAATAACAAAGCGATATAAAATTATTTTATGCCTTATTTTGCCTCTGTTCTCGCGAATTCATATGCCTCTTGCCTTTATTAACTCTTATCCTACAGTATAGGGTAACCTTGTCGAGATTAAGTATATTACCTATATAGATTCGAGAATTTCACTGCGCCCTATAAATCCTTTTTTACTTACTTTTAGGCTATTAATTAGCTAAAATAGAAAGAAGAATCTAATATTAGTACTAAATATTATAATTTCTTAAGGAAATAGTATCTATAGGGCATAGTAGATTTTTAAGTTAATATAGTACCTAAGTACACTTCGCTAATAAATTAAATAACAAACGATTTATAAATCACTATATATTATAGATATATAATAAGAGATGCTTTTGTTTAAGTTTAGATATTAACGCTTCTATTCCATTATCGACCCCAGGGTCACTATATGTGTCATTGATGATTGGGAAACATACCAATTGTGTCTACTAACGAAAAAGTTTCTTGACTCAAATATCAGGCAGATTGACAACTGTTTGAAGCGACAAAAGGGGCCGTGTAATAATCAATTAAACGGATCTGGAAATACTAACTTATTACGATATGTAATGCAGCTCATAGCATAATCAGATCGGCATCGACAATCCACTTTAACCTCGGTCGTATGAAAGATACCTAGCGATCATCATGTCGGCTAGCCCCTCAACATGAGCTCCAGCTACCTGAGTATCAAGATCGGCCTCATGGGTGCCAGTCAACAACATGGCTTCAGGGGCGATCATCATGAATCCTTCCACAACCAACCTGGTGGGTAGGCATACTGATGCAGGTAGCCGGCGATCCCTTCAGCTTTGCTTCATACTTACTTGTTTGCCTCAGCTACCCTTGTCACGGCTATAGGAGCCCCGAGGGTGCCCGTCGGTACCACTCTCGGCGCCTATGTAGCTTTCGAAGAGCCGGCTTAATGTCGTGGGGAACCTCGAGTTTGTCAAATCACCAATGATCCATCGGATAAGGAGGTCGAATCGATAGATCGGATGCCCAAACCTGCTGTCCAGCCAGGTATGAATCTTCTCTACGCACCTAGGGCCTTGGGATGACCAGATGGCCAGATGATAGGCTTCCACCCTTCTGCATATCTGCTGTATTTTGTGCTTGCCTCTGATTTGCATGATCCGCCCTCGCTAACGCAAATGCAATCCCTTTTACTACTTACCAGTCTGTGAAACTATTATACCCTTACCAACAATGGACTTGAGTAAGTTAATATGATTTCGTAAAAGACTAGCTATGTGACTGGGGCTCGTGCCATTCTCTTGGAACCAAGGGAAGAGGTCTCACAGCATGACGCTTAGTGTTTAAACTTGACTAGCTCGACGCCCAACGTGCCATATATCATTTACTAACTTGATCTCTCAAGGCCTGGTGTGCTGGCTGACTCCCCAAAACAATCCAGTAGTCCCTTCAGCTCCCTAATGACTCCTTCAAATACAGCTGTAGCAAACTGGTCATTGGAGAAATTTCTCGTCGTGACACCAAAATTGCCATATATGCAACGCTGTGTAATGTCGTGTAATTTCTTCCCACCAGAAGACTGAGTCTCCCTCTGCCAGATCAGTGCAGCGTTGAAGTGGGTGAAATGCCTTTGCTGGTTACCGGCACCGCAAACCTCTTTCCAACATGATTTAGATTCAATGCTCTCCCCGAACCAGAGCTCCATGATGAGGATTCCTAGCGAAAGGAGGGCTCTTCCGTGGTCGTTGGCATCATCTTCAAAGTCAGGGGGGCTAGGCTGCTTTGTTGAGACGACCTCAGAGAGCAGAAAGGGATTCCGCGTCACCACAACCCCGTCTTTGCGCTGGAAGAAGTAAATATCCGTCTTGCACAGATTTGCGGGGACCCAAGGCGTGAGGTGCAGCTCCATCAGGGCGTAGGCTAGAGTCAGGGCAACCGACATTCTCTCACGTCGGGTCAGCTGTAGTGGAGTAATCCTCCCAGAATGAAAGTCACTAATGCTCCCGTCGAGGATAGCTCCCAAGGTGACTATTCTAAGAAATTCAGATGAGTTGATTGAGAGAGAAGGCGACACGTGAAGCTGATGCCATGAGCCTTTCTCGTCGCTCAAATGACCAAGATACATCTCGCTTCCATAGTTGTGAAGACGGTGACAGAGATCCTTGATTTGACTTGACGTTGTTGATGAGCTCCTGAACCTCGACATCTCACTATCAACACTCGGCTTTCTCTCGCTGCTATCAAGGTAAGTTGGGAAATTTGAATATGTGGTAAGTGCCGTAGTTGCAGTAGATATGCTAGCTGTAAACACTGAGTCACTGTAAATAGTTGACTCCTCAATCGTGTCTCGTCTTGAGGAGATCTGCTGGCGCTCGGCCAGTGGCACCATGGTGGCATTTACCGTGCACCAGGCGTCGTCTTGGCGAAGTAGGGTATGTGGCTTGGTCCATACACGATGCCGTAGGGGGAAGACAACCCTGAACTCTCTGGAACCTGTTTTTGGGTCTGGTGGGTTTGGCTTAGTCCGGTCGGCAAGCAATAGTTTGCAGGCATGCTTATCCTGGCATGCACATGTCCAAACTCTGCTGATTGCTTCATGAAGACTGGCTGCCTGAGACTTGACTCTTTTGAAGCCCTGGGCTATCGAAGAGTCTCGAGATTGCCGAACATGTGCAAGGTCCTCAGCACCACCTAATATCTTTCCTATGCATTCAATTTGGCGACCTAGCTCTTCAACCTTGCCACGCCATACCTTTTGTCGAAGTGTGAAACGGAGCCTTTGAAATTGCTTTTCCAGGTCGAGACCCTTTAACGCAGAATTTGGTGCTTTGTCCTACTTGAACGATTAGAAAACCTCGTTTCGTCAATTCTCCCAAGTCTAGTACTCGCTTGTGGCTTAAACCTGTTTAGCTTGTCATCCATCTTCTCGAGAGAAGATATGATCGAGTGCAGTGTGCTCTTGTAGACATCGTACTCGTCATCGCCCCGTAGCTTCTCTTGCAGGCGTTCGTTAAGCACTGAGCTCCGCCATCTGTCCCCCCTCAAGTTCTGCGTCATGTTGTGGGAATCGAACTCGGAATCGTTGACGCACCGAAGCATGACCTCAATGTGCTGCCTCAGAAGGATCTGCTGCTGCTTCAGCCTGTTGAGAGTTTCGATGTACTCGCGGCGAAAGCCTCGCCATGCTTTGAAGTAGTAATACCCTTCTTGAAACGATTCAAGGAGGTAGATCACGATTGGAAAGGCCCCAAGTGCTAGCCCTGCTAGCTCAACTGCCCCGGACATAACTGAGGCTCAAGATGTGGTCGAAGAAGTAGAGAGCCGCAGTTTGAGGATGGCAGCCGATGCTTGGTCGGTTTAACGGAAGACATCTCCCACTTTATGTTACATGTGGGGGATCTGGACACACACATGCGAGTAATTGTGGCTTTGTAATTTGGGGGCGGTGCGTCTGCTGTCTAGTAAACCGGGCGAAAGTGCAGATGATGTATCAACACAGGCTTTGCTGCCATTGGCGATTGTTAGTCGCTGAGCTGACACAACATGAAATTGAGGCCCGACAGATCATGATTGCCCTATCAGAAGGCAGCCCTCATTGTCCTTACGCAACCACCATCGGACCATGGCGCGGATATCCGACTCAGTGCGGGGAAGATAATTGCACTTTTGGATAAAGACTCACCCTGATGCATTCATGGATGTCTCGACAAGTTCTTGAGGAAGAAATTCATAAACCACGGCCAGCCCAGCATCCTTTGTCATGTACTCATGATCCTCTCAATTCCAACTCACTGGCCGATCTAGACATCCAAATCATGACTTCTTTGACAGGCCGGATTACAGTCTCTGCATCACGGACAAGGCGCCACCTTCAGGATGTCTCTCGTGAGGCTTCCAAGAGGACCGACGAGGAACTGCCTGATGGTGTCGACCTGGTATATCTTGGGGAGGAATGTCTAGATCGCTTCAATATCTGGGCTAGCAGCTTGGGCGTCTTCCAGAAAGGGGATGCCTCTGTCGACCAGAGGATCTCAAGTGGTTACATGGCTGAAGAATTTGTGCGCTTACTAGACCAGCTCGATGGATTTGTTCTTGAACGTAAGTACTGTCTGTACTCGCAGATGTTGATCTGTAAAGAAGCCGCGATTAGTGCTTATATCAGTAGTCCTCCCCATAGTCAAGGGCGAGAAGGAGCAGATTACGTGGACAGAAGAATCCTTCGACCCCTTAGATGACGAGCTCTTTGATGAAGAAGACTCAGACCTTGAGCCTATTATTACACCCACAACAAGCGAGGATCTCGTCATTACCGAGTCGCGGGACTTGTGCCTATCCATCAACGAATCAATAACAAGTCTTCTTCGGCTCGCTGGCCATATTCACAAATCCTCTAGACGGGCCAAGTTTTTTCAATCGTCTAAGCACACGGATTATGACATTGGCCCAGATGTTACCCACGTTCAAGATCGTTTTCCAGCTGCGGCTGGGAACAAGGCCCTGTGTGAGAAGCTCGGCAAGGCAAATGCACAGCGCAGACAGTGGCTTTGGTATAGGAAGCGTCATAGGGACAAGCTGTCGGTTGACCTTTCGGGACCAGAGGAGGCAAGACTTCCTTGGCTTCAACTTCGCAATGCCAGTGACGTTGGGTCTTTTGCAAAGGTCTCAACCGTTGGTCAGCCCCAGGGCTACTTGCCCAGCCTTAGCGGGACGAAAGCCACTACTCATTATGGTGAAGTAATGGAGAGCGGCCCGTAATCTAACTATCCCCAAACAGCGTTCGGAAAGTCCTCAATGGCATTGGCAGAAGATACAAGACTCCAGATACCAATGGTCCCGAGCCATGTTGTCGCCAACGATCCCTTTCCTTGTCCATACTGTTGTAACATCATTGAGATACCCAGTCTCGACGCTTGGCAGTAAGCATTCATCATCAGTCAGTTCACGTCGCAGCTAATAAAAACTGCAGGAAACATGTGCATTCGGACCTGTCATCATATACATGTGTTTTCGAAGACTGCCAGGAAATGCAATTTGAATCCCGCCACAAGTGGTGGTCTCATGAGATGGACTACCATCGAGCAACGTGGCTCTGCGAATTATGCAACTCTCGGCATTGCTCTGCGAGGGACATGAAGCTTCATATTCTACACACTCACGGCAACCAAACACTCCCCGAGATGGTTGAGCATCTCGTGTTGAAGTTTCAACGGCCGCCGACTTGTATCCCCGCGTCTGACTGCCCTTTGTGCGATTACGCGTCTGTGCTTCGAAGTCGAGGCCATACTCAGGACCAAATCCTGCAGGTTCCATTGGAGAGATTTAAGAATCACCTTGGGCGTCATCTTGAGCAACTCGCTTTGTTTGTGCTTCCTTCTACTGACTTGAAATCTGAGAGAGAGGATGGGTCCGACGGCGAAGGTTCCAATGAACCAGGTGACTACGACTCTGAGGCAGACTATGGAGGACCAATTGATCAGCCACTGAGAGAGGCGGACCTTGTGGAGCTCTTGTTTACAGAAGCGTCAAGAGAAAGGTCTTCAGAAGTGATGGCATCGTCACCGAGCCTGGCACTTAGATGGCAGCCCCCTCATGACTTTACGCCACCCCAAGAGTGTTTTGATACTCACGATGTCGACGCTCTTCCGGTTCGCCAAGAGCCCATCTTTGGAGGAGATCTCTTTACTCCTGGCTGGGCGCGTGGTTCGGGGAAGAAAAAGGAAGGCTTCTGTGCTCGTTGTCCTGTCTCACACTGGGTAAACCTGTTCGACGGGAGCTATGCCTTCCACCTGACGTATTTTCATGGTGTTCCCGACTCGGGTGTTCCGTTGCCGAGGCCATCAGAGATTCGGCCTGTGGCAGGAGACGATGGAGTATGGGAGGGTTTTTGCAATGAATGCAACGGTTGGAGGGTGTTGAGAAAGACGAAACGTGGATGGAACTGGTTCAGACACTGGTTACAGGTATGTATAGTCACCGCGAGTGACCTTTAACCATGATGCTAACCATGTTAGGATCATCCCAGAATTGTCCGCGCCCGAACAGAGGCCACTCGCCAAATGCCCCTACCAGACCAGGGCGCCACACATGACATGGCCAGTCATGTACCTGGAGTAAAGATGGTCGCTGGTGAACTGCAAAGCGCTGCATCTTCGCTATTTGCCATGCTCGCCGAGGACGATCCGGAATCCTTCTACAAATCCCTTCAGGACTTCCGGGAAACCCACGGAAGGACGGAACTATCAGATATGGTAAACCTACTAAGCAAAGATGGACGGAGTTTGTTAATGGCAGCCGCTCAGCACGGTTACGATAAAGTAGTGACACTGCTCCTGGACTCTGAGGCAGATCCCAATTTGCACGGCCCGGATGGGCGAACTGCGCTCGACTACTCGAGCGATTCCGGATACTTTTCACTTGGTCGTGATCTAATCCAAGGTGGAGCAGACCCATCCATCTCAAACGTGTTCAAGAAGATATTCTCCAACGACAATGAGTATGCTGGCGAGAGAACAGAGGCAGTCGATGAGGTCACCGCTCAGACGGTTATCGACCCAACACAGCTAGGACCACTCGGCAAAGCCGTATTAGAAGGAGATGATGCTATGGTGAAAGACTTGGTAGGCGAGGGTCACCGCCAGACTGGCCCGAGTGGGTGTGACATTGAGGAGGGTGCCGATAGGGGCCAAGCGTCGTTTCTTCTGGCCTCTACCATGGGACACTGCAACATTATGGAAACTCTTCTTTCATGTGGAGCAAACATCAACACGACATCCCGGCTTGGATGGACTCCGCTCATGCTCGCTGCAAGACGCAACGACGAGCAGTGCGTTTCACTCCTGCTGAAGCACGGGGCAGACGCCAACCATCTCTCGCCAGACCGATGGACAGCCTTGGCTGAAGCAACGAGTGCGGGACACCCAAACATTGTTCGCATGCTCCTTGAGGCGGGTGCAGACCCAGAGCCAAGATCACAGCATGACTGGACGCCCCTGATGCACGCAGCCTACAGGGGTGACATTGACGCGGTAAACTTACTAATGAGCTACGGCGCCTCGTTTGAAGAGATCTCGGCACGCGACGAGACAGTGATGCTTCTGGCGGCTGCCAAAGGCTCACTCAAGGTCGTGGAGCGACTGCTAGATGCCGGCTGTGCTCCTGAGTCGGAGTGGTCCAAAGTGCAACGCGAGGATCTACCCCCCGAGACCAACGAGAACCTGAAGCCGCAGCAGCGGATCGAGCGGGTTTACAAGGTTGGCTGGACTCCACTGATGGTGGCGTGTCAGATTGGGAGTTTGGAGATTGTGAAGCGGCTTTTGGATGCTGGGGCAAACCCTTATGCTAAGAGTCCCATGTTTAAGACGGCCCTGGAAATCGCAAAGGAGAATGGTAGGGTTGAAATTGTGAGCTATCTTGAGGAAAGACTATGAATGAGCTAGATTGAAGTACAAAGTTGAGTTTAATCAATGCCCGCTCCTGTTCACCAACTGTGATATCATACTAGTATCATTCATCTCAGACAGCCCGTTTGTGTTGGAGAGCCGAGCAAATAATCCGCGCCACTGCCAAGACCTTCTCCTCCTCAAACTTTCGTGCAACAACCTGAACGCCCACAGGAGCCCCATCATAGACTGCTGCATCATCTGGTGAGAAGGTTAGCCCGACAAATGGTCTCAACCAGCCTCCGGTCAGACTCACAAGACTGCCAGTTGAGTCGATCTTTCTCTCCCAATGGCTCGTAGGATTCGTCAAAAACGTCAATCTTCTCGTCTGCCTCGGTGACCGGGATGACAGCGACCGAGTAGTTGGTCAGGTTCATAGCTTCAGTATAGGCTACAACCACGGTCAGTTTACTGCATGCTGTGATATATGACCCATTTGTGGAACTTGCCTGTGTGGTAGAATTTGCCTGGAATCACGGCTGCGTGCGGAGCAACAGGCATGATGACGGCATCCACAAGCTGACCTAGAAGCATGTCAACTCTGAACCTGGGCATAGTCTGACTTCCTGCAACATACCATCTGAGTCTGCGGTGGAGTTCCAGTAGTCCGAGTACTGTCTCTCATAGTCCAGGCCTTGAAGGGTTAGGTCCTGGTACTGTAACAAATCCATTGGTGCCTTGAGCTGGAATGAGTTTCTCAAGTCAGGAATCAAAGGCTCCCCCGACCGATTTAAGTTTTGATGAATGTCGTGAGCTCCGTCGGCTTTGAGGAAGGATACCTGGATACAAACTCAGTTCGTTGGCTGTCAGTTGGGTAAGGGACCGATTTACATGAACATGTTTGGCTGTAGCCTGCGTGGGCGGTTCCCAATCCATTACCTAGGAATAGATGTTAGGAAATCTCCAGTATTCTGGGACTATGCAGTGATATAGCACCTTGTGACCAGAGTCCTTGAGTGCAGTGTGGACCATATGAAGTCCTCGAAGAACAGGAGGATGGGGACCAACAACACCATCTGACCAGAACACTCCGATCTTCAAAGGCTCTTCTTCTGGCTTCAGTCGCCCCTGTGAATCTACTCTCGATATATATGAGTCGATGACTTCCTGACGGAAAGGGAGCGGTACGACAGCTGGATCGCGTCTCCATGGTTCCTGGATGAGGACAGACTTAAGTAAGAGTTCCAGCGCATCGATCGAGGTTCCGAGGAAACCAACAGTCGAGCGGTAGGTATTCTGGCCTGGGTTCGTGTTCGCAACGTCACGATAAGAAAGACGTTCCGGAGTTGGCTTGATGGAAAAGACGCCGCAGAAGCCAGCAGGAATGCGAACGGATCCCCCAATGTCTGTACCGACACCAAGGGTACTTCCGCGCAAGGCCATCAGCGCAGCTTCTCCTCCAGATGAACCGCCGCAGGAGAGGTTCTGATTTCGAGGATTCAGTGTCTGGCCGATGAGGTTGTTTTTAGTCTCGCCAAACAGAAGTGTTTGGGGCAGGCTTGTCTTGCAGAACAAGACAGCTCCCAGAGACAGCAGTTCCTTGACAATCTGGCTTTCTATCTTGTGGGCGTCGTTTGGGTCTGCAATACCGAGATTGCTTCCTATCCAGCCGACATAGCCCATTGTGGTATCGATGCCCTTGACGTGGAACTGGTCCTTCAGACTGATAGGAAGACCATGAAGTGGGCCCAAAGGCATTTTGTTTTGGGCATAGTAATCGTCTAGATACTTGGCTCGTTCGAGTGCTTCGTCAAAGAAGATCTCGTGAAGACAGTTGTTCTGGAGAATTAGTCTCGAAACGGCATGGTACTAAAGACGAGCGAGCTTACGATCTGATGAGCAACGGCGGCTGTTTTGCAGAAAGCGGTTGCAACCTCAGTCGCAGAGAGTTTCCCTTTACTGATAGCTTCAATAATCGGCAAGCTGTTCATCGACGTGATTGATACTGTTTCTTTATCGAGAAACCCGCTGATGAATGAGCCCGTGAGATCGCGCTGCTGGCGAGCGCGCTCGAGGTCCTGGGGCGCAAGTCTCCATCGTGGGTTGATTTTGGCGAGAGTCGCAGCGCGCTTCGAAGCGGCCCGGGCCTCCCATGACAGTTGATGCATTCTCATCCTAGTCGCTTTTGAGTTTATTAGTGCTGAATTAGGTTGCGGGTGGGTTGAAAGTGGTATCCATAATGATAATAAAGCGGGGGAGGGGAGTTGGGCTTCGGGTTGGCACATGACGTCAGGTCACAACCTCTTCAACATCACTGAACCAAATCTCACAAGCATCACCTCGGTCTTTGACTGGGAGACTGTGTGTATTGTCCTCTTTGTCTTTTCGGAAATCACTTTCATGATCGTCGGCTGCGACTTGATTAACGATAAGAACGGAGAGCCATCTGTTCACATTCAGTCCAAGGAAGCCGGGGAACCTGAAGAGCGTGAGAAAAAACCAAGCCTATTCTGCCGAGTTCCTCAAAGTATTAAAGCTTCTACTCTCTTTTCGACTTTATTCTGACCAGTTTCTGTAGGCGATTAAAGAGCATGCACCTCATCTGGAGAGGACTATGCGGATAGGAAAAGACACTCGGTTTCTTTGGGACAAGTTGAAGAAATGGAAGGGATAGCATCTTGACGAGTTCTTTGGCCAACTTGGGGACTGGGCACAGAACCTATTGAATGAACAGGGATCAACTGAACCAAGCAACCGTTAGCAAGGAGGAAATGAACTGCAACTTATTAACTATGCGGGTTCTTAATATCATCAGATATAAATATACTATTAAAACTTATAAAAATTATAATACCCTATGGATACCTTTTCCCCAAGAAATCCTAAGTTTTAATACTAATATTAGATTCTTAGCTAATTAGTAGCCTAGAATTAGGTAAAAAGGATCTATAGGGCATTATAAATTTTCCAAGTCTTTCCGCCTTTATTAAACAATGGCAGTATGGAATCTAAATAAAATGATATGATCCTACATTCGACGTCTAGCTCAATGAAAGCGAACTGTCCATGGTTGTTCCTCTTGCAAGCCAAACAAGACACACCAGTTACTGATCAATCACACTTTGTTCTTTATCTATTGTAGCGTTCACAAGCAATGCCTCTCTTCCGGCCATCATTCACTGTTCTTTTAGGCAAAAAAAGTCTAGTTATTTCACTTCCCCGCTTGATTGAATCTGGGGAACGGAAGACATCGGTTGGTCCGGGGTGAAGGATGCAACCCCGCACAATGAGTACGGCTTAACCGAGTTATGTATCGAGATGCATCTGGCGAAATCCATAGCCGATGGTCATCTCCGACATCGCTTATGGTTCATGATCGGATCCTTCGTCTCATTGAAGCGGTGCTAGTAGGATCATCAATTGTATCCACAGTCATGCACATATAAAACTAACCCCAGATTTCCCCGCAATCAATATCTATCTGCATGCGCTTATTGCTTCACCCGAACCTTCTTCACTCGCAGTAGTCATGACATCTCAGCATGACATTGATGTGTCTCACGAAGACAAATATGAAGTCGAACAAGTAGAAACAAAAGGTCATATCCAGTCCACCCACGATGCCAAATTCGAGAAGAGGGTTCTTCGAAAGGTCGACACTCGACTCCTACCCATCTTAGGGTGTCTCTACACTATCGCCATGGTGGACCGGTCCAATATTGCTGTTGCTCGCATATCAGGCATGGATGAAGATCTTGGCCTGGCCGAGGGAAACCGTGTCTCTATTGCTTTGATGGTGTTTTTCATAGGTTACACCATATTTGAGATTCCAAGCAACGCCTTTATCCATAAACTTGGTGCAGCGAATTGGCTTGCCTTTCTAGCTTTTGCTTGGGGCCTGGTGTCTCTCGGTATTGGGTTTCTTGACAACTGGGCGGGCCTCGCCGCTCTAAGAGCCCTGTTGGGTGTTTTTGAAGCTGGCTTCTTCCCCGGTACGTCGCTGTTTCCTTTCTATAGCATGCGCCCCGTATTAACCGACCAGAAGGCTGTGTCTATCTTGTATCCTCATGGTACAGGCGATATGAGGTTCAGAAGCGCATGGCGGGTTTCTTCCTGATATCTTCAGCGCTGTCTGCGTTTGCCAACATTCTTGCATACGGTCTCATTCAAATCTCTAAGCATCATCACTACAAAGGGTAAGCTCCCGCGAGGTTTTCATTTACCGTACAAAGATAGCTGATCGATACAGATGGCGCTGGATCTTCATCGTTGAAGGCGCCATTACCGTCTTCGCTGGCATTGGCTCGTGGTTCATCATAGTAGACTTTCCTGACTCTGACAAAAACACCTTTCTTACCGCTGAAGAACGTGCGTTTGTCAAAGATCGACTCGCAGAAGACCGTGGCCCCGAAGAACGTGAGAGAGTGACGGCGACGATCCTTGCCAACACCGCCGCTGATTGGAAGCCGTGGGCATTCTCTCTCATGTACATGGCTGGTGCAGTCGGAGTTTATGCGTTTTTGTTCTTCCTACCTATTATCTTGAGAGGTGGTCTTGGCTATTCCCTTGAGCTGTCGTTTATTCTAAGCACTCCCCCATCCTTCTTTGCGGTTGTGGAGGCCATGGGCATTTCTTGGCTTGCAGACAGGACAAGATTACGAGGACCTTTTGTAATTTTCCAAGGTCTTATTGGCATCCTTGGATTGTGCATGACCGGGTTTCTCAATGCCCCAACTCCACGATATATCGGCACCTTTCTCGGAGTTGCTGGTGCCAATGGTCTAGTGGTGACAACAATGGCCTGGCAGGCCAACAACATTGTGGGCGATGCTCGACGTGCGGTATCCACTGCTATTCTCATTAGTGTGAGTGGTATTGGAGGTATCTACTCGAGCATGGTGTTCCGTAAGACCTTGCTCCTGCTTTCCTCATCTATTGTCTAACAGTAAAGCAGGCCAGCAGGATGCACCCAACTATATCCCGGGACTAGTTGCTGTCATGGCAATCAATGTCGCGGCCGTTATAGCTGCTGCGCTGACCATGCTTCTTCTTCGATATTATAACCGACAAGCTGCAGGGGGAAAGTATCTATGCGAGGGCAGAGAAGGATTCAGGTACACCTTATAGGGACTTTGAGGGAAGCCTCATAGTAGGCAGCTGCGAGGGGGTTGAGTATAACCCTCAGATGTGTTACGATGTGTTCCTTTATCAAGGTTCAGAGCTTAAAGAGCCTTTTATACCACAACTTACAACGTAGATGCATCTTCTCCGGCCATGCTTATATGTCAGGAAAGAATTGCCCACACTGTAACAGTAATTGATCTTGCGAACAAACGCAAGCCATTGATCAGTGACTTGGTCCAGCCTATCACAACGAGGTCATCTTTATCCGAAACGAACCTTGGCTTGGAGGGCATTATTATCACCGCGAGCTCGGCTGTAGTGGAGGTGAGATAAAATATCGATATTTTGGTCAGAATAATTAAATACTCGGGAATAGCCCAGCGTTTGACAGTGGAGAGCGAGTAGGATTGGTATCGGGATGACAAACGTTTCTATGGCGAGTGGGTGGAGACGATAGTTAGTGAATTCAGAGAGGATACGAGGCTTGCGTCATTTACAATTCCTACCGTTTGGGACATTCCTCTTCTCGAGGATGATCCAATGGATGAGGACGAGGGGTGATAGATATCAAGATCAGATGTCTTGATGTTGTATAATAGGATGGCGCGGAGCCTCATATTATATACAGAATCAGCTTGGTCTTGAAACCAATATCCACTAGGAGTCGACACTCGACCCAGGGGGTCTGGGCCCCTCTGTCACTATCCGAGAGCACTCACCGAAGAAAGGCAGGGCAAAATCTCCAAGCCAGACATGCCGTTCGAGGTACTCTTCTGGTTTATCGTATGTCATGGAGTAGTATTTGCTCCTGCCTTCTTCATGCGTAACCAGAAGCATTTCCCAAAGATCAAGTAAGTCGCCAGTTCGTAACCTGTCCCATCCCCAGCCACCCTCGGTCTTCATCCAGTCATAACCAACGGCCTTAATAAAGAATTGGTTCTGCGAAATGCCTTTCAGTACTGCCTGATCGGCAATAAGCACGAAACAGAATCGAGCTCCCTCCATTTTCTCCTCGGCCTCGGCGTGTTCTTCTAAGCAGACCTTCCTTATGCCGTCAATGTCGAGACCGTCGAGTAGAGATGGATCTTCCCGGGGAAAAAGACGAAATAGGTCTTTGAACAAGTTCAATTGGCTGATATAGCGACCCTCCTTTTTGTACAGACCTCGTTTCCAGTACTTGTCCTCTTCCATAATCCCCGGGTCATCGTAATAACCGACTGCGAGACGCGTTTGTTGTCTCAGTGCACCAAGAAGAGTGTTCCAGTGCTTATCCGAGTCCTCCCCGTAGTATGTGCGGTAAATAGTAAAACCCCATTTTCTGTAATAGTGATAGTTATCTGGATCGAAACCATTTAATGCGCGGCTCTTAACCCTAGGTTCTTTTCGTGGGGGTCGCCAAAGGTATGCAAGCATTTCAGACAGAGGCGCTGCCATCTTGGTAATAATATTCCGAGTGATTTAAGAAGTAGAAGAATATAAAAGAGCTTATAATTAATTATATAAGGAGAGGTTAATGAAAAAGTGCGTAATTAGGGCATTATTATATTTATAGTAATACTTGCTTATATAATATATAAAACGGGTTTATTATTTATTTTAAATATATATTAACTATATAAT
>JABFFJ010000111.1:0-95846 GCA_013623715.1 Fusarium verrucosum
TCCTCCTCTTCCTCCTCGTCGGCAGCGTCGTCCTTAGAGGTCAATGCCGAGAAGGATCCAAAGGACTGAGAAGGCTGGGAAACCTTGTTGGGGCCGGAGGGTTGCTTGGGCTGGACAGCGGGGCGGGCCGCAGCCTCGTCACCAGATCCAGCTGAAGGCGCACCCTTAGTACCCTTCTTAGACTTGGTCTTCACAGTGCTCCAGTCATCATCATTCTGGAGAAGCTGAATCTGCTCCTCTTCAGAGGGGAGGGACTCCATCCACTTGCTGCCAGTCGACTTGGGGGCATTGACAGCAGAAGCAGGGGCCTTCTCAAAAGTGTCGAGGGGTTGGTGGAACCCATTGGTCTGGGTAGTCTCAGAGGCCTTGGGGGCTCCCTCCTTCCAAGCAGATGACTTGTTCTGGGCAGCCGTGAACTGCGAACCGTCCTTGGCAGCACGGCCCTCGGCAAGGCGAGCGGCGCGGCGTTGCTTCTCCTCGAGAACCTTTCGCTCCTTCTCCGACTCCTCACGGGCAGCCTTGGCCGCCTCGGCCTTCTTACGGTTTTGGCGCTGCTTCTTGGTCTCGACGGGAGCCTCGGCCTTGGGGGCCTTCTTGTCCTTCTTCTTAGGCTCCATATCAGTCACGCGAAGAATGGTAGGGTGGGCCGGGGTGGCCTCAAGCATGTCAGAAACATCGCCTGCGGTAGCGACAGCAGGTTCAGCCTCGGGCGAGGTGACAGGAGACTGGTCATCGTCGGCATCGGCACCAGTGGTAGATGAAGGAGCCGACTCCTTCTCCTCAGCGGCACCAGCCACCTTATTGGCGCGGGATTGCTTGACAGACTTCTCTCGCTGCTTGCCGGCATCAGACTTGTTCGCAAACTTGGTGCCCTCTTTGGCTTTGGCAAGTTGTCTAGCGAACTCGCGGTTGTCGATGTTCTCATCTTTGTCTTTGGCGCTACTTGTCGAAACACTCGTCTCCGGCTCAGCCTTGGGCTTCTTGGCGGACTCCTGGACCTCCGTTACGAAAGCCTCCTGGCGCTGTTTCTTCTTGCGGTCCTCCTTGCGTGTCTCAACCTGTGGGCTCTTGGCCGACTTAATCTGAGCCCTTGGTTGATTTCGAGCTCTCTGGGCTTGGGAGTATTGGTAGATGACGTAGCCAACACCAATGAGAACGGCATAGCCGGTCACAGTGGAGATGTAGCTCATGTTATCAGTCATGGTGGAATGTGTGCAATGGGTTGTGGTTATGATAGGTGTAGGGCTGCTTCAAGCTTCGTTCGAGCTTCGAGGTGGAGATCGTGGTTCGATACGAAGTTAATCGAAACAGGTGTGCGAGCTCGAGCACATCGGCTAGTTGGTAAACGGGTCGCTTTTGTTCGATGAACCAAAGCAGGTGCAAGCAATGGCTCTGTGCAAACAAAAAAAAAGAGGTGTGGACGAAGCGTGGGTGTAAGGTCGGGCCAAGTAGGAGCGGCTAAGCTATCGCAATTATAAGGCCAGACTGTCCAGATTGTCCTCAGCAGTGAGCCAATCGCCGCGCCAGAAGATTGCCGACCGGAGTTGATGAAGAATTTGGTGGGATAAAGGAGATAGTAATAGAAAAGTTGACGATGAAAAAGAGGAAGAAAGGGGGTTTGTGTGACAGAAGTCGGTTGAGAAGATGATTGATGAGTCTGGCGCAAATCAAACAGTAGAAGACACCAGGTGGCTTGAAGTCAGTCAGCCAGTCTTTTTTGGGCTACCTGAGGCGAGGAAGGGTCGCGGATTGACTGATCTGGTTCCGACTGCAGGGGAGCTAATGGGAGAAGGCACCCGATGCCAAGGTGGTGGACCTTTTTCGGGGGCCTGCCTTCACAGCTGGGGAGTTGGGGCCACTGTACTTTTCCGGAGAGGCTTTCGATAGTCAGCAACCGCCCAGGTGTTGGTCTTTTATAAAATAAAAAGAAGCTTGGCGTGGTCGTGGGTTTTGGATGTTGTAGAAATATTTTGGGGGAGAAGTTGAAGAGGAGACGTCCTCAATTGGTGAGAGGCGGAAGTTTATTCATTGGATCTAGTGCCTTGAAGTTCGTGCTCCTTCCATTGGAACTCTAGATGCCTCTAGGTACCTCCATCCTAGGTATTCGAGTTGGAATTGAGATGAGACGAAAACCATGGACAGGTACATGTAAGCATAACAGCGGGGCATTTCTCGCATTACCTACAATGAAATCCAGGGGCGGGCTTTGTAGGCCTGGAATTTACGTTGGTTCAGATAGTTATGATAAGTGGGGGACACAAGTTCGTGGGCAAGTCTCAAAGCCTCCCAATGGACTACTAAGCGCAGGCTATCAATGCTAATCTCCATTTAATTGGTAATTTTGGAACGTTGCTTTAGTAATTGGCTGAAAAATAAAATGTGTTTATTGTTTTAGTGTTCTGTTATCCAGCTATTTGGCCAGGTTGGCTGGGAATGTTGTTCAACGTCGAATTCAGAGTTAGGTCACGTGCTCATAACAAACCCAGGAGTATTGCACTAGTGCCTAAGATCCCAGTGAATAATGTAAGACATTTATATCAAGAGGGGGTCAAAAGTCAGTACAATGCAAGTACACTACTACTTGAGCATCCAATGGATGGAAGATAATCCCATGTTGATTGCTTGGAGAATTGAACATGTTCATTGTTACCCCCCCGAAGCTTTCAACTCTAGGGTTTGAGATGTTTGATTGGTTGTCAGAGTTCCTTCAAGGTTACACATAGTCATGCCATCTGCAACTCAAACTGCACTACCCTGCCTCAGGCTTGGATCTCGGAAGTATTGGGACGTCTATTTAGGTAGGTAGGTAGGTATTCAGTAAGCTTACAGTAGAGGCTCAATAAGCATATGCACATTCACATCTCGCTCAACTGGATAGGTAGGTACCTGTAACCAATACCGAACCCATCTGATAAGCTTATCTCAGCAGCCTAGCAGCGAACACCCCACCTGCCCAAAACCGAAGGAGGGGAAATATTCATCAACATAACATCCTATTTTCTCTCTGCAACGTTTCAATTTTGAGTTACAAGTGAATTGATTATTGAGTGCTAAACTTATTGTTTAGCTCAGGCCTTGTCAAATTCTCTTGGGTATTAAATTTCTCTTGAAACTTTCTTGGAACTCATCAAACAAACTCAACCTCTTGATCTTCTAAGTCGCAGACTGGTCTTTCAAGACTCTCTTCAAACTCGAAAATGGCTCCCAAGCAGAAAATCATCATTGATACGGATCCAGGTATGTTATCAGAGTCCAGGTTGTTAATGAATTCTAGACTAACGGATACGAGGTGTCGATGATATCATGGCTCTTCTCCTTGCTCTCAGTGCCAAATCCGAGGAGCTAGAAATTCTTATGGTGTCTGCCACATATGGCAACGTCCCTCTGCAGAGGTGAGTATACGGAATCATATTTTACCTAGGAATCCCTACTGATGACTTCTGTAGCTGTCTCCGAAATGTTGTGTCTATCTTCCATGTGCTTGAGAAAGAACTCGAATGGAGGAGGTCTTCAGGCAGACCCGAGGGTTTCGGAGCAATGAAGGCAAGCAAGCCCATTGTGGCTGTCGGTCCTGAACACTCTCTCTGCGATGAGACATTGATGGCAGATTACTTCCGTGAGTTTTACTTGTTGGTTGAATTTGTTAAGTTATCTTACCTTTACTAATGAGAAATTGTCCGTAGATGGCATGGATGGTTTGCATAACGTTCATGAGGCTCATCCCGATTTGTCCCCCGCCGAAACTTGGAAAGGTATTTTCAAAGATGGCGCTGATGGTGCCAAAGACTACTCTCCTTTCTTTACACCCTCCAAGTCCCCGTCTCACCTGGAAATCCTCCGACTCCTCAAAGAGAACCCTGTTGATACCGTCTCTATCCTTTCGGTTGGTCCTCTTACAAACGTTGCCCTGGCAGCAGCAGAGGATCCCGAGACTTTTCTTCGCGTGAAGGAACTCGTAGTCATGGGCGGTGCTGTTCATGTTGAGGGCAACTGTACTCCTGTGGCTGAGTTTAACTGCTATGCCGATGCTGTCGCCGCTGCTCGGGTTTATGCCCTCACCTCGCCCAACCCGAGCTCCACAATGCCTACTATTCCCCAGGAGCTTTCAACTTTGAAGGCTTACCCAGACAAACTCTCCCGCCAGCTCAAGCTCACGCTTTGTCCACTTGATATCACAACCCCCCATTTGATTGGCAGGAATTATTTCAAAGAGAATATTCAGGCCCACATCGAGACTGGTAGCCCTCTTGCTCGGTGGGTGTCACACTTTGTTACTAAAGCATTCGGTAAGATCGAGGATATGGAGGGAGATGAGAATGAGCCCGGTCTTTCTCTGCACGACCCACTGACGGTCTGGTATATGCTGACTCGGGACGATCCTAAGTGGAAGACCCCCGAGAAGCTTGAGGATATACGTGTCGAAACCAGTGGTCAATGGACGCATGGAATGCATGTCATTGATCGGAGATTCAGGAAGAAGCCAGCTGAGGCCGCAGTCGCCCTTTCGGAAAACCCCAACGAGGATCCTCACATCTTGACTCTGGATGAGGTCCCTGGCGATGACCACGGCTGGCTGAGCGTCCTCAAGGGCAACCGACTGAACCGTCTGATTGACTCTCCGGGACATGACATCTTCAAGGAAGTGCTCATGCAACGCATCTTCGGATAGTATCCAGGTTGTAGATTTTGCATCAGCTTAAGTAGTCAAGTGAACCAAACTCGAAACGTAACATGCCTATACCGTGGTGAAGGCCAAGATAAATTGTATAAAACTCCCTGTACTCGAACGCCATGTGATTCCTATCAGTGCCAACGGGACAGGAGACTCCCAATCCTCGAGCCGTGGATGCTGTGTCCCAAACAAAATGATATGCGTGAAAAAATGTCGCAGCACAAGCTGCTTTCCGCTGTTTCGACTGTGTGGTCTATATATGTTTTATACCGCCGATTGCTGAGCCCTTAACTTCTGTCCAGTTGATGCTATCGTCGAGCGCCTCATCTACGAGGCCAATCGAGCATACATTATCGCCGCGTACGAGGTATAGACCTAGAGGTACTTGGGCGGAGGGCTCGGGGTCGTCGGGCGTTCGGATGATTCGTTCCACGGCGCTGTTCAAGACCTGGGCACATGCTGTGAGCTTTTGTATTGTTATGAGGATGAGTTGGAGGGCGTACCAAGTTAGTTGATTGGTCACATGCTGCCAGTGTTCCGACAAGAATGCGTGAGTCGGCTGTAACGATCAGGACTTTCTCTTGGAGTGTGTTAGCAAGCTGGTCAGGTTGGTAGAGCTTGGGAGGGGTGTCTTGCTGTTAAGGTATCCGCCGAGTGTAGCCATGGTGTCAGGCGCTTTTGTGGGATAGCTATGTGATATTTCCGGGTTATGGTAGTAAGTTTCGACGGACGGTAAATTCAGTAGAACGCTGGATGTGATTGTTGGCTCGTCAGTGGTAGCGGTTGAAGCTGCTTTGACGCTCACTGCGGGTGTCTGAGTTGGACTTTTTGGAGGAGCTTCTGTTATATTGGCGCTAGACCTAATCGGGACTGCGTTCACGACAGCACACAATGTGTGATGTTGGATCTAGAGGAAGGATGATGTTTGGTGTGTTGTTGAGCTTGACGTATAAAGGTGTGTCCATATTGTTCATGCCTGTGTGCTCCAGTAATTCAGTTGGTTCAAGTTCTGCTTGTGAGGCGTGCGTTCTTTCGTCGAAGCAGCGTCAAACTTCAGCCAAGCAACTCTACAGAAAAGCATCACAAAATTCTCTCTCACAACACAGGTGGCAATAAGAGGACATGTATAAACCAAGAGACACCTGTATTTTGCACTGTATCTACAAATGTTTTTTGTTCCTTCCAGGTAAATGCTGTACCAGCTCCCTCACGATGCAAACCTCATAACAAGAGCAAAATTACCCTAAATGAAGCGAGCATAGGAACACCATCGACCAAGCTCCAAACCTCAGAAAGACTGCTCTTTTACAAAAACAGACATTGATGAAAGCTACGGTACATGAACATAGCAAAGGGCCAGTGATTGCGCGCCGGAGAAAGCGCATAATTATTCTACACATCTCAACGGGTTCCATCTCCCAGGCAAACACCACCCACCAGGCATCACCACCAGCAATACGCAAGAACAAGAGTACATACAGAACACATCCACATACCGAGCACGTCAGGTTTTAAAAAGGATCTTCTTCACCACCCAGGACAAGCCCAAGCAAGCAATGAAAAACCGAGCCCATGTAGTCTTCGCGTCACCTGGAGGCAGTGTAATACCAGGGACACTGTGGGCAGAATCGTGTGCAAGCACAGAGGAAACTGCCCGGAAGCCAAAAATAGGAATAATCACGATTGGTGTCCTTAGACACCTTTCAGAGATTAAACTGAAAAGAACAGATACTACACTTGATCTAAGCCAAAAGGCAAAGAGAGCTAAGGAGAAAAGGAAAAGAAAAAAAGCGTAGCTTGGGCGGAAGTGGGCGGCGTTTTATAGAAATGCTGGAAGGCGGTGAGTGGGGCTGATTGGCAGAATTTTTGGGTGAGGCCTGAGGCTCTGCGGTAGGTGCGTCGCGGTGCAAGGCAGCAGCCTCAACACTTGGGTGGGGGACGAGGAATGACTGAGGCATCTGTTTGTGAATGGGGCTTGATGAGGTGGGGATATGGTGAGAGAAATGTCTGATGGATGTGGATGAATCTATCTATTCCTAAGAGATACCTATGTAGTATGTCTTATGTGATGAGCTGACAATATTCGAAAAAAATCTCAAAACAATGAATGCATTACCCATGCACATATACACTCGTTCAAGGCATACCTTGAGGTGCATGTAAGCCAATGTTCAGGCAAGGTAGCTCAACACCAACCGTGGACCTCTTGAGCTTCTTGCTTCCCAATCGCAGCGAAATATAAGCGGTGGGAACAAGAGAAAATAGAGTTGCCTGGTCACAAAGCAAGGGAAGTGAAGCATACCATCAGTGATTCATAGAACAATATAGTATACTATAGTTTACGACATCAGTCGTTATCTAACAATTTCATCTAGAGTACATACCTAGATGCCTAGATCTTGAGCTAAAATTGAGCACAGTAGCAGTGGGCGTCTACCACATGCATCCAAACGCCGTATCCTGGGAGCACCCTCTCCCGTATGTCTGCCTGCCTGCCTGCTCATCCAGATCCAGCCTTTGCCATGCATAATAGACCGAATTACCCTTCTTATGCGAATGGTTCTCACTCACGAACTCAAGAAAACCCCAAACGCCTCTTTGTTCCGTACTCTACAAAGACTGTGTTGTTGTGTAGGTATGCATCGTACTCTTGGTATCAGTCTTCAACAAGCTCTCCCTCTTCATCATCCGAGTGCTTAGGTCGCTTCTCTGCTCTGTCACTCTTCTCTGAGCCATCGTCCGGCTCCCTTCGCTTGAGCGGTGACCTGGGTGCGCCCACGTTCTCGTCAGGCTTAGACTGAGAGTCCCCCTCTCTCCCAGGGTATCGCCCTTCGCTATCCCTGCTGGCGCCGTTGACTCTGGAGCTCACACCAGGGCTGCGACTCGCACGGTCGGCCTCCAGCGGTGTGCCGGTTGTTGATGATAATGTGTCTGGTTGGCTCAGCAAGGTGTCGCCTCGTTTTCTGGTGTTCTCGAGATGAAAGGCTGGTGATGGCAGCGACGGGTTCTGCTTTCTAAGCGGATTCTCCGTGTAAAACTGACGCATCACCTCGATAGCCTGGGAACACAGGACCTCGTCACCCTTCAAGTGCTTCCACCAGGGCTCGCCGTTGACGTCTCGGATTTGTTGGTTCGCGTGTATGCTTGCAAAGAAGATGGCACTGATGGCAACATCTCGAGGTTCTATCATTAGAGGGATTGATGTGAGGCAAGCGTCGTTACAGAATGCCCAGGCTGCTTGTCGCAAACCCTTGTTGTGAACTATCTCGAGCTTACCGAGCAGTTCGAATAGGTGGTGATAAGGGTTGTCCACCATCAGATCGAATGTGAGTTGTTCCAACATGACTTCCTCGTATGTGAGGATGCTGTCTCGCCACCGCCAGTACTCCTTACTTTGCTCATCGATGATGAGCCTGGCGTTCTTTTGCGCAACCTTGGCCACGGCGATGATGATATCCTTGGTTTTGCGACAGTTCTCTTCAACTTTGTTGGCTAGAAAGAGAGCCGTTGCTGCGATGTTCTAGATGTCAAATGTTAGTGCCATGTCCAAGGCATTTCATGCTTCTCCGTTAAGAGAATATTTCCATTGTCAAAGCGACGCTGGAATTGTAGATGAGGTAGAAGGACTCACGTAATGATGGATGCCACCCTTCTCTTGCAACATATGAAAGCGCATGTAGAAGCGATGGAAGAACACTCCGGCCACCCATAGTGTGATCTGTGGTAGATCCAGCATGACGCCCGCCTGGTAAATGAAGTTGACACCCTTGGCCCTGCGCATTCTCTCATCGGCCGGCGACACGCCCTCGACGATGGTGGGAGTACTTCGCACCTCATCTGGCGTAAAGGACCATTGGTTGGGACTGGCTACTGGAGTTTGCGCACCAGATTGCGACGGAGACGTTTGGGACTGGCGCGCTTGCGGTCGGGGAGGAGATGTTCGTGTAGAATGCTGAGGAGGGGTGGGTACTGCTGGGGGAACGGCATCGCGGCGTCGAGGGGATCGTGATCTCGAGTCGCGCTCAGGTCGAGGGTTGGCGGGCATGGTCGGAGGTTGATACCCTTCCCTGGGAGGCCTGTAGCGATCGATGCTCGCCATGGCCAGTGTTCTTATGTTGGATTGGCGATTGCTGCAGTGCTGAGAAGACGGCGGTTCATGGGAGAGGGTCGGGTAGGGCAGAGATGTGGTGTTGCTGATGGTTAACGTACAGTAGTTGCAAGTTTGAAAGAAAGGAAGAAAGTGATGTGAAGTCCAAGTTAGTCGGCACTACAAGGAACCTGATCTAAGAACGAGGTTGGCGTTTGACAGCAGGGGGCCTACGAACTAGGGTCAAATCTGGGTAGCGTTATCTAATCACGAGAGTGGGCACATGATCCAATCAGCGATTGTGTCACTGAATTCATTCAAAGGATGAAACAATCAATAGGTACGTCCACTTTGGATGAATAGGAAAAGCGCAGTTTGGATGATTCATTGTTCATTCTTCTATTATTAGTTTTTTTTTTTGTTTCGTTGGTTGGGGGTATCTCAGAGTGCATAGTTTTGTTTGTATCTGTCTCATACAGATCTATTATTCTTCACCAATGCCCTAACTTAGATTCCCTCGCCATCGTTTCGACCCCATAGTTTGACTGTGCGATCATGGCCTCCACTGACAATCCACTTGCCGTCCCTGCTGTAGTCCACACTGGCAACTGGGCCTGTGTGGCCACTGAGAGTCTGCACAAGTGTCCAGTCATCTGCCGAGAATATCTTGACATTTCTGTCAAAACCACTCGATACGAAGAATGTGCCCGACTTCTTGGGCAATTGTGCACCCTTCTCGTCAACACCAGGTGGGACACCAATGAGAGGATCGTCGAGGCCCTTGTACCATCGCATATCAGATACAGCGCTGGTGTGCGCGCCGATACCACCTGTCTTTTGTACCTTTCGAACATCCCAACACTTGATCCAACCATCGGCCGATCCAGATAGAACTCTGTGTCCGTCAGAGCTCCAGTCTAGCGCATGAATAGGCTTGATATGACCATCGAGGTGACCGTCGAGAATCATGACTGTACGCCCAGATCTCAAATCCCAAATTCTACCAATACTGTCCAAACCAGCACTTGCGAGCAAAGATCCATCAGTATTAAAGCTGACAGAGTAGACACCTCTCGAGTGACCTTCTTGAAGGAGAACCTCTGTTGTTGTTTCGACATCCCAGAGGCGCCATGAAGTATCCTCAGACGCAGAGGCAAGATACCGTCCGGAAGGATGGAACTCAATACGGCACACTCGCTGCGAATGTCCTTCCAGTGTTGAAAGAGGAGTATCTTGGTTCAGTGACCACAAGTGAATGGAACCTTCGGCGCCGCCTGATGCCAGGTTAACAGAATCAGGCGAGACGTTGTGCTCTGGAAGAGTAGAGCCAGGAAACCAAGATAAACCGCTGATCTTGTTGGTATGACCGCGGAAAGTCGTCTTTTGGTTCAAGCTTGGTATTTCGACCAGCTTGACTTGGCCACCCCAGTTACCTACAGCAACCAGCTCGCCGTTGGGGGATATACGTGTCATGCTGACATGACGCTCGCCAACTGTCTGACTGCCCTGGAGCTCGAAGGCCTGTAACCTCTCCTTGACCTGCTTGCGAAATTTGACCTGGGTGCGTAGTGGGATGGTGGATTCGGCCTTTTGAAATTGAGCCCTCTTCTTCGCTCGAGGCAAAGAATACTCGGCGAGCTTTAACCGCGCCTGTAGAAGTTCAGGTCCGCCTCTTGAGTAGAACTCCTCCTCCTGCTCCTCCTCTTGATCTTCACCAGCGTCTTCCATTGTGATATCGCCATTTTCCAACCCCGTCATCTCGGCCTGGATTGTGAGAAGTTCGCGTAAACGATCTCGGCGATCAACAAGAGCCTCTCCGAATAGAGTGACTGGCTCGCCCATCTCGCGGAGCTTTGCGCGAACTCGTGTGTCATCGGTAGGAACTGCTATCGTTGCGGCTAGTCGTTTACGATTGAACTGATTGAGAATGGCGGAAGCCTTTTCAGATGGAACGCCAGTTCCACCCATGGGGATGTCATAGTCGTGGTCATCAGGGACATCCTCCAAGGCGATACCTTGAGGCTCGGCGTCCTCGACATACGCCTGCCGTGATGGGTGCATCATCTTGGCTAAAGGTTTGCGAAGTGTGAATGATTGTTTCTTATGAAAATGGAAGGTTGATTGTAAGTGTTGTCGTATGGTTCGTCTACAGTTGAGAAGCCGGTGATGCGATGGAAGTCTTGTCGATCTAAGGCTGTCGCTGTTTGATGGCTGTAGCCTTGTCGTTCAGTACGCGCTCTTGGATTGGTAGACGTGAAATTTCCAGGCGCAAGCTTGCAGCAGTCGGCAGTTTATTTCGCCGATGACCGACGATAGGTACCTGTATATAGCCTGGTTTTTTTTTTTTAAATGGGCCTGAGAAATCACAAGCTAAAAATTAACAAAGCCTGACCAACGGGTTTATTAACCATTCGCTTTCCACTGGATGCATGGCCCAGGCCTGTCAGGTTATTGGTGATGTCAGTGTCTCGAGATCGTCTGTCATCTTTTTATTCATGCCTTGTGATGCTGACACGAAATCGTTGAAAGCTGGTAAACGAATGAGAACGTGTCACGTTCAAGGTTTTGTTTATTGACTCTTGATAACACAATACGAGTCAAGGGGGCAACAAAAGTTCAATATTCTGCAGCCACGAATTAAGAAAAGGGGCATGTATATATGGTTAATTCAAGTTAAGTTAATGCGACAAACTTTGTCTCCCTCGAGTCTCACGGTCCATGTGTTGGCTTGAATTCGCAAATTAGTTAATGAATTCCAGATTCCAGCAGCCAGGTTGGTTCCATGAGTTGGCACTGCCTATCCCCTGACTTATGATGACCTGTATTGGTCTCAGGGGCTATTTTTACGTACAATACCGCTTACAGCCTTGAGCCTTTAATTCCTCCCCGCGTTCCAAGTGGACGCTCGGGCTAATAGAATCGACAGGGGGTGATTATGACGGCCCAGCCGAAGGTTAAGGCTGGCGGGCTGAGCGCAGCTGGAGTTAATGGACTTCGGGCTGCAGCCAATGCAGGATCGCCTAAAAAAGCCTAAAAATTTCACGGAGTTAGTTACAGAGTACAGCGCACGCACCTGCTGAAATAGGCGCAGGACCATGCATGCATGGCCACCAAAAAATCCTGGTTTGGTTTTTTTCTTACATACTTTACTTAATAAGACCCATTCTTTGTCTTGCGGCCCTTTCCTTTCCTCTCTTTTTTCCCTCCTCACACCACACTTGGTGAACATCTGTTCAACATTTCCACGATATCTCACCGCTGCCAAATGCATATAGCAAAGCCTAACGTGTTCCGTACTTCTTTCTTCCGATACCAGATGCGTGTCGCGAACTTCTACGAGATCGAGCGTCACTTCGAATCAGAGCCCCGCGCAGACCCGGAGCGCCGTCGAGGATTCCCTTGAATAGCACGACTATCTGCACTTGTCCACTGTCCCAGCTGGGCGAGTGCTGCGTGGTATCGTTATCTGAGCATAACCGTGCCGTTTCTAATCCAAACCGACGACTACCACCTTGAATACCGCCCGCCATGATAAGACAGGCACCCACCGCGGTCACTATTGTCCGCGGATTTCAGACTACACCTGCTACCTCGGGCGACGAGGACTCCGACCATGGCCACAGCGAGGTCCCGACCCCTCAACGCAAGACCCCCGGACGAAGCATCATAAATGATGTTGTCAGCGCCAACTGCAGCCCTACCATCCGCCCTCATCCTTCCCCCGCCATGTCAGGCATCGCCAAGCTGCGCATGCAGATGGAACCTCTGAGTCTTGATGGAGGATCTCCCTGTCACTCCATGAGCCGTTCTGGAAGTCAGCAAGGACTGGCGGTGGATTTTCGAAAGCACATGATCAGCCGTACTCATAGTCGAGAGGACGTTCGCAGCGAGGCTGGTAGCGAAATTTCAGACAGCTCTGTTAGTTACGAAGTTAACCTCGAGCACGACTTCGCTAGCGAGAGTGTTCGGGAACGTAGTGGATACCTCGAAACCCTAGAGGGCGGCCTTGCGCCGAACCGTAAGATGACGTCGGAGGACTTTGAACAGCTGCGATGCCTTGGCAAGGGTACCTATGGTACCGTGCTTCTCGTCAAACAGCGCGCGACCGGACGACTCTACGCCCAGAAGCAATTCAAGAAGGCTTCTATAATTGTCCACAAGAAGCTAGTCGAGCAGACCAAGACTGAGCGGCAGATTCTTGAAAGCGTCAACAGACACCCATTCGTTGTCAAGCTGTTCTATGCTTTCCAGGATCAGGAGCAACTGTACCTCATCCTTGAATATGGACAGGGTGGTGAACTTTTCACCCACCTAAACACAGAGAAGATGTTCTCGGAAGATGTGGCCGCATTCTACATGGCAGAAATGCTTCTGGCCATCTCGCATCTGCACAACGACCTCGGCGTGGTTTACCGCGACCTTAAGCCAGAGAACTGCCTTCTGGACGCTGAAGGCCATCTCCTTTTGACAGACTTTGGTCTTTCCAAGGTGTCGATCGACCAGTCCGATGGCTGCAACTCGATGCTGGGAACGGTTGAGTACATGGCGCCCGAGGTTGTGCTCGGGAAGAAGTATGGAAAGGCAGTCGACTGGTGGTCCTTTGGAGCCCTCGGATACGACCTGATGACTGGAAACCCACCTTTCCGTGGCCAGAACCATGCCAAGATCCAGGACAACATTGTCAAGCAGAAGTTGGTTCTTCCTTACTTCCTCAGCCCGGATGCCAAGGATCTACTCACCCGACTTCTCCGTAAGGATCCCAGCAAGCGTCTCGGGGCTGTGATGCCCAAGGATCTGGCAACGATGAAGAAGCACCGCTTCTTCCGCAAGATTGACTGGAAGAAGCTTGCGGCTCGTGAGGTTGAGCCACCGATTCAGCCCATGATCACAGACCCCGAACTAGCCGAGAACTTCGCCCCAGAGTTTACTGAGCTGTCCATCAGCCCAGTGCTACAGAACAAGGATGCCTGGCCCCGAAGCCTCCCTAAGGATGATCTCTTTGGTGGATTCAGCTTTGTTGCATCTTCAAGCCTTTTGAACGAGGATCGGTTTGCGGCCTTTGCTCAGAGTTGAGTGATGGTTGATGGTGATAGATGGATATATAGATAGACAAAGAGAGAAAGGGGTCGAGGAGTTGGTTGAGAGGGATTGGTATTGTTCAAGAAGATTGTTGCGTATTCTGATTGGTGCGTTTTTTTGCTTCGGATTGGCTTGGTACAGACGAGCATTACACAAAGACAAGAACTGGTCGTTAAATTAGATGGTAGTATCTGTTGAGTCATCGTTCACAATGGACTCCGTAGGTTAGGTTTCAATAGAGTTTACGCTCCCCTATGCCCCTTGTCGTTTTGGTGACTGTTGACAAGGGAACTGCCCGAAGTGAGTGAACAGCCAGGTTAGTGACAACTTGACAAGTAACGGGTCGGACTAACATTATCCGGGGGCTTAGCTGCCAGGCTGGATGACAGGGAATGGCCTCGTGTTTGGAGGATGATCAATTTTGGGGCAGTGGTAAAGAATAGGTAGGTAGGAATCGTGAAGACGGACAGACGGACGAATGGAGGTCTCACATACGTAATTAGTATGCGGTATAATGATATCGGTACATACATGCATTTAAAGTACAACATCATATGCATTCAGGTACGTGGAAGTTGTACCTCTCAGGCAGGTACCTGGTCACTCTGTTGACTTGAATGGCTGAGCTTATCGGAGGAATTAGTTGCATCCCGTCGTTATGCGGCAGCCATAAGATATCAACATGGAGCCTTGAACAGATGCGTGACAGAAGAGTCAAGATCGTCACATCACATCATGATTGAGTTTTGCTTGGTAACTGGATATAGATAACCGGTATTAAACGTGCTCTGCTTGACAGGATGCGGCTTAGACCGATACATAGATAGAGTCTCTGATTTTCAGACTGACTGCATGTAATGGAGGGAAGGCCGCGCAATCATCATGAATCCTGCATTCCATGAAACGACACTATCTATGTACATACATATACTGCCTATTGACGTGTTCTGCTTCGTGATGATTGTGTAATCAAGTTTCAGAGGATGTGACAGGTCTGCTAAACAAAGCGAGTCTGGGGAGAAAGATGGAGTAGAAACTAAACTACGGAGTCAACCTTCGGTTAAGAGGAGCTGACGTATACATACATACACACAAAGTCCAGACCCTGGTAGCGTGGTGTTGCAAATTGGGTAAATGTCATTGGGCTGCTGTACCCGTTTTTTGATCTCACCCTGGAGACAAGGCCTTATGCGCTCATCAAACACAATACGGTACTGCCAATAACAGACTCTGACGTGGAGCTCTGAGGCTATTCACACTTCAAAATCTCGGTGATCCACGTGGGATAGCTGTGGGATGTGCTAAGGTAACTTTGTAGCTAATCCATGCACATCCAGCAAAGAAGCATAATCAGATCTTTTGCCTGATTGGGCTTGCTTGTCAGAAAGCGTCTTCCCAAACAGATCTCACTTGCGGAGACATCCCTGTAGGGGTCGGCCGACGTTTGATCCAGTCCTTGTAAAATCTATGTATCATCGCAAGGCTGGGCATCATATGCGATTGAGCGCGTATTCGAAGGTCCAAGAGATTACTGAAACAAAGAGGCAACCTCTCTATCTCATCAACGGACGGGCAACGGGCAGAATTTCACCCGACGGTCTTTTCCAACGGCTACAGTTTCAATGTCATGACGCTTCGACTGGTAGATCCATATCGCAACCAATCATTCTGGCGTCGTGACTGTGCCCAGTGCCTCCAGACGCGCCAGCTACCGCCATCTCGGCACTGAAACCCGTATGGCGTAGCCCTGGCTGGGCCCCTACTAGGTATTGATGGTCTCTGCCGAGTTCTTGGTCTAGAATTGGCAGTGTGGATTGAAACCTTAATACCTTCATCTCAAGTCTTGACAAGGATTAGACAAGAGCGGACCCGAAAAAGAGAAGAGCTGACGACAACACTGATCCCTTGCCTTGGGACTAACTAATGACGGCACTTGTATTGTCATCTGCCGGGTCGACTTCGTCTGTCGTTCCCTCTTGTAGCAGTAGGACAAAGCATCAACATTGCCCTGCCTGCCCTGCAGTGGCTTTGCGGCGCGTAGCGTCTGTAGCTTAGTGGATGGTCCTCAATATAGGAACATTCCCCTGGTCCAACTCCATCTGTGCTTTGTTGGTGCTTATTATATTACTGCCAGTTTCCCCCTCATGTAAGATTTCTAATTTCTTCACTCGTAGTCAAAAACATCCTTTCTCTTGTCTTCACTTTCCATAGCTTGGTTTTGTGCAAAATATCACCATGAAGTCAACACTTCGCACATGTTTGGCGGTGCTGTGTAAGTCCTTCATCAAGAGCCCAACACATACCGCCCCCAAAACTAACAACACTTTCTTTCAGCTGCTGCTAGCACCGCACTCGCCGTCACATCCTCTTTCTGCCCAGACAATGGTGGCGTCTGTTTCCGTTGGGGTATCCCAGAGGCTTCCGCAAGCTCAGGTTCCGGCAGCTTTTACATCCAGATCAAGGCGCCAACCACAGCACAATGGGCAGGACTCGGTACCGGATCCCAGATGGCTGGGTCTGACATGTTCCTCATTTACCAGGACGGCAACGGCAACGTCACCCTGAGCCCAAGGAAAGCCACTGGTGAGGTTATGCCCCAGTACGCGAAACGAAGCGGCCTCGAACTTCTCGACGGTTCTGGAGTCAAGGACAACCAGATGATCGCCAATATTCGATGCAACAACTGTATTGATCTGTCTCTCACGGGCACCAGCCCATGGATCGCAGCTTGGAAGAACGGCGACTCTCTAGATTCGACAAGCATGGAGCAGCGCATTTCCGAGCACGACAAGCACGTCTCCTTCGATGTTGACTTTGCCAAGGCCTCCATGAGCTCAGACAGCAATCCTTTCACCGGCAACGAAAACTCGAACTCTGGTTCTGGTGGTGTGACACAGACAGGAGGTGGTAGCGCCGGAAACAAGGCGGTTCTGCGCGCTCACGGTGTCATCATGTCCATCGCCTTCATCGCTGGATATCCTCTGGGTGCCATTCTTATGCCCATGCTTGGAAAGTGGCTTATCCACGCCGGCTGGCAGGTTGTCATGTTGCTTCTCACCTGGGCTGGATTCGGTCTTGGTTATGTCTATGCCAATGATATTGGCCTTGTAAGTTGTCCCCTGCTGATGCATTCGCATCGCATCGGTACCCGCTTATCAATGCTAACGTGTTACTCTAGTTCGGAAAGCAAGCTCACACCAGAATGGGCACCATCGTTTGTGCTTTGATGACCCTTCAGCCTATCCTCGGTTACATGCATCACCGATATTTCTTGGCCCATCGCCAGCGAGGTGTTGTCAGCCACGTCCATATCTGGTTCGGTCGATCACTCATCATCATCGGTATCGTCAACGGTGGCCTGGGTCTTCAGCTTGCCAGCTCTTCCACTGCCTACATCATTGCGTACTCGGTCATTGCCGGTATCGCTTCTTTGCTCTACCTCGCCGCCGCCTTTATTGGCGAGCGCAGGAGGAACGCTTCTCGTGCCAAGCAAATGTCTCCTCAAATGTCTCAGGAGGAGTCAAGATAAGTCGTCAAGCTGAACCACGACATGAGATGCTGTAATGTGTTTCGGATTCGGAACTTGGGAATTGTGATACCATAGATCTTTGGTCCATTGGGATTGGGTCTGATAAACGAAAAGATGTTTTAACTGCGTTGTCAATGTTCTCTTCTTTTTGTTAGCAAATATTAAATTTCGTATATATGTACGTACCTATAGAATGGATGAAACGGTCACATCATATATTTCCAGCGAATGTGTGGTCTTGACACATGTCCGATGCTCTCGCATCAAACTGATTATTCGAATATAATAGAGTAAATAAATACTCAGGTGCAAGAGGAAACTCGAATATTGATTGAATGATATAATGTCGAAATGAAAACTTTGCTGTAAAACAAATATTCTCATGTTGTAGTTGAATTGAACTTCATGTAAGTCAGTCAACTCCCGATGGGCGGGTCTAATGCAAGATCTACCAACCAGCTTTAACCAATCACATATCGAAAAGTCACGTGCCCCTCACCCGTGATGCTCCGGTTTCTATCTATCTAGCCTGAGGCATCAACCACCAACCACAGCAAAGGCCGAACCGCTCTAACCGGGGGCGAAGACGCATGGTCCAGTGCAACCTCTCACGAATTTTCCACCCAAAACCCTCAATCGACCTCGCCCTCGTCCGCCCTCGATCTCGCCTTCGCCCATATCCCCTCGGAGTCTCCCCCTCTCAATTGAGCCACCACCAGCCATTCAAAATGCTCAGCCAACTCTCCAGGGCTACGGTAAGAATCGATGCTCTCGCTAAATAAATAAATACTGATCGATATCTTTATAGCGCGCTCGCTCCGCTGCTGCGGCTGTTTCTCGTGTCGCAGGACCTGCCGTTCAGGTGAGGGGCTTCATTGCTCCCACTGTCTCCCGGAGAGGTAAGATCTTGTCTATGCCGCTGTGAATTCCGAATCAATCAATCCTCTTCCGACGTCGCGATTCCGTCAACTCGATTATCCATTTCTCCCCGTCGGATCTGTCCTCCTATAGCCGAATCTGCGCTCCACCTAAGCTCCGACGTCACCAAACACTCACATCAATCAATCAATATTCGAATCATTCCTCGCCGTCTATTCTCAACTCTCCCTGCAAGAAAAATGCGATTCGCCTCCATCTTACAAAAATATGTCTTGACTCAATCGACGCTCAATTGCTGACATCATACCTCTACAGCCGACTTCGTCCAAGAGCTTTACCTCAAGGAGCTCAAGGCCTACAAGATCCCCGCCGTCAAGGACTCCGATGCCGAGGGCAACGTCCAGACCTTCAACATCCCCAAGACCCCCGCCTCCCCCGAGGAGACTGACCTCGCCGGCAACCTGAAGGAGTACGAGAGCATGGCCGTCGAGATTGAGGGCCAGGACACCTCTGCCCAGTCCGCCGGTACACCCCAGGTTGCCGACTGGCTCGAGGTCGAGGAGGCGGAAGAGGAGCCTCACCACTAAAGCGTTTTTCCCCCGCCATAGGGAGCTCATAGACTATCCGGACTGCAGCAAATTTTGGGGGTTATTTTCTCACCGCCCAGCTGCCGTTACACGGGGATAGAAAAAGAGGGAGGCTGACACCAACTCGGCCCCGGGAATGAGGAGCCAACAAGAAGAAGCTAAAACTGAACAAGAAGAAGAAGCAGAATCAAGTGGGTTGGGGATGGGAACCCTGTGTACATTTTCCTAAAATACAGCCTTTTTCGGTTGCCTATAGGAACTAATTGCGAAATGCGAACGTCAAATGAAGCACAAGCAACTTGCTATCATGCCCTCTGAAGTGATTCCATGTCACATAATCTTGCGAAATCATACTAAATTATTGATTGGTGAAGCATGAATCTCCATTGATTGTTTATACAATGCAACTCCTCCTGCATTGACCAGCTCCGACATTGCATAACCACTATTGATCACCACGATCGTTGTTTATGCCTTCTGACATCAATGACAGGCTTGACTTCAGCCGTCAGCCGTCAGCCGTCAGCCGTCAACCCGTCAACTTACTATCTTTACATATATAATCTATTATTCAACCTCCTGAGCTCTGCTATAATAACTCTGGTTTATCGGCATCAGGTAGCAACCAACGTCATCGACAACCACAAACAAGATGGACGCAAGGCTGCATTCAAAGCCTAGGTACCATAAGTTACTATATCCAACAAGGCCAAGTCCAGAACACACCCAAAGACAACTACAAATCTCGCTTCTATAACAGGCGGCACCCAGTGACTATTGTGTCGTGGCATTCTCATTTCATTACTGCATATGGTCCTCCTGTAATTGCTGGGAATCAAACTAGGGGGAAAGTCAACTCAAAAGAGGGATCACCGACCAAAACAATAGACTTGACTTGATCCCCCCTATTTTTTGTTTCTCCTTCTCTCATTTCATTTTGCACAACCATAAAACGCCATCAGTCCTGTACAGCACGACGACCAATGCAATGCAATACCAGCCAACCTCGATGCAAATAATTACACAAATTAGACATCCGTAGCCCACATGCAAAACAGGGAGGGGAAGAGCGCAAGTTTTTGGTTTTTGCGAAATATTACTTTTTGCTTCTTTGTTATGACACGTAGAGACAGATAGATCTATCTCCAGCATGGTTGAAACGCCGTCGAGCTTGACTTGAATAAAACGTGCAAGAAAAAAAAAGAGTTTGCCGCATTATGGGTCAAAGTGAGAGCCCCCCACCATGTGCTCATCGTGTCCAGTCTTCACGATCCCGCTCATCCGGTTTGCCTTCCTGAGGTCAATATCGTCGAGATTGTCCCAATCGTCGTTATCGCGGCGCCTGTGGTTGTGGCCATCGTCCATATCTTCATCGACAAGTCCTGCTCGGTCTCGCATGTGGTCATCAAGTGCGCTCTCATCAACAAAGGTGAAGCCCTGGAAGTTGGCTTGAACAGATGGAGATAGGGGTGTTGAAGCGGCGTACCCTCGGGCCAATGCCGCGGCACGCTCGTTCAGAGAGCCATTCTGATCCAGCGCTGTCGTGAATTCCGGGTCGAAATATGAAACATCTGTCTCGGACTTCAATTTGGGCTTGAATGGCGGAGTGATGAGCTTCTTGGAAAGGAGAGTCCAATCTACATCACCAAAGAAGGGGTGTCTCTTCAACTCCTCTGCGTCATCGGTTGCACCCAGCCTGTGCTTGGGGTTTCGGTTGAGAAGTCCCTTGACGAAATTCCTTCCTTCCTGAGAGAGGGTGTCTCGAGGGAACCTCACCTTGCCAAAGGCAATATTCTTATACATTTGCTGTGTATCTTCGGCATAGAATGGGCTCCAGCCGCAGCACATCTCAAAGACCAAAACTCCGAGCGACCAGAAGTCCACCATCTTGGTGTAGCCGGATTCGTCCAGCAAAACCTCGGGGGCAAGGTATTCGGTGGTTCCGCAAAAGGTGTTGGTTGTGTCGTTTTTCGTAAGATTGGCCTTGGAAAGACCAAAGTCGCACAGGGCGATATGGCCGTTGGCATCCAGAAGAATGTTCTCAGGTTTCAAGTCTCGGTACACAATGTCGTTATGGTGGAGGTGCTGAATGGCCAGAATCAACTCGGCGATGTAGAATTTGGCTCGCTTCTCATCGAATCGACCCTCCTTCTGCAGGTGCCAGAAAAGCTCTCCTCCAGACATGTAGTCGGTGACAAGGTAAAGTTCTGATGGTGTTTGGAAAGAAAACTTGAGACCGACGATGAAAGGTGAGTCGGTCATGGCGGTTCGAACCAGAATATTTCTCTCCCCCACGGTGTGGGCGACTTCCTTCTTTTGCACAATAACCTTCTTTTGCAGAACCTTCATGGCGTAAATGCGTTGAGTATCCTTCTTTCGCACTTGATACACTTGTCCAAAAGTGCCCTTGCCGATGAGCTTAAGAATGTCGAAATCAGTCGGGCCAAACTGCTTCCTCTCGGATCTGTGGTAGATGGCTTCAAGAAAGATCTCACCAGTCGGCGCATTCTCTGCCATGGTATCAGCGTGGCCTTGCAGCTGAAACCAGCCCTGAACATTGGCACCAGGATCCTTGCTGGCCTGGAAATCAACATGGCCCAGGAACTCGTCACCCGTTGCTCCATGATCGTAAACCGAGACATCAACCAGCATATCATAGTCCACAACGTCGCTGCTCAGTATCAGTATGAATTTCATGTGCCTTGATCCATAAAGCGAATGACTTACAACTCGGCTTCGGCGTCCCATTTAGGGTTGGTGAATGTTAGCTGTCCACCAGATCGGGTACGGAATGAGCCGTGATCATTAACACTAGTGTTACTGCTCTGTCTGCTCCTCATGGGGATAGCCAGGGGACGACCAGAGTCACTTCCTGATCGTTGGATGGGGATGCCGCCACCAGCCGGCGGTGGGTCGACGCTGAGGTTATCGTCATCGTCGATGTGGTGGGGACCGCCAGAGATGAGCTCACTACGCTGAAAAACCACAACAACATAAGGGTCCCGACTCTTTCTAAGTCCACGAGCCTCGTTGATCTTGATAGTTAGTTTTCCCTTAGCAGCAGGCGCCTGCGCACCGCCAGAACTCCTGGGAGTCTGGGTACCACTGGCTTCAGCGCCATCATGACTGGTTCTCCCGGAGGAGGGGGCTCTATCGGAGCCGGAAGGTCGTGCAGCCGACATTGCTCGAGTAGGAGTCGAGTTGCCGCTCTTGAAGGTCATGCGAGTTAGCTCCCTGAGTCCATCAAGAAAATGCCACTTGCCGGGGGCAGCAGCAGCAGAAGAGGCGCTTGAAATTGCACCAGGTTCGGGAATGGAGTCTTTGGTGAGTGATGCGTTTTTGGAGGAGTCAAGTTCAGGTAGTGATGGGTCATTGGAAGTTTGAAAGTGGGTGGTAGTGAAGGGCGAGGCTGTGGGTTTCTTGAATTGTGACTGCTGTGTAAGAGACTTTTGCTCAACTGTAGTAGCCCTGCTGTCATGCTCCCCTGAGCCTGCAGAAATCATGTCCTGGGAGATAGAACCCCCCGAGGACGAGGGCTGAGAAGTGGGTGGGGTTGGGTAGGGGTTCGAAAGGTTATGCTCATCCCGCTCTGTGGTACTTGGCATGAGACCAGGACGCTCATGTTGAAGAAGCGAACGATCCAAGGCCGAGGAGTCACAGCCGCGAGGAGAGCCTTCGGTGTGTGCCTGCAACTGCAGGCCGGTTGGTGGAGTGGGCTCAACTAAAATTCGGTCTAGAGTGGTATCACTCTGCGTCGAATTGGGATCTGACGAAAGCGTGGAAGGGTATTTACGAACCTGGCCGAAGTAGCTCATGATGCCGGGCAAGCGTTTGTCCTGTAGATCGGGTTGAGGTGTAGCCACACCGGATCGAGGAGTGTCAAGACCGATGTGATCGGCGCCATCCTCGTCTGCCGCAGACCTGACGTTTTTGTTAATAACCCCATGCATTTTTGTAAAAGATTTCCAGTGAGTGAATAAATGCTTCTACGCCGAAGCAGCAGCTGCGCGGGGGGGAAGACAAAGTGGGAACACTACTAGTTCATGACGGCTGCCAAGCGCGTCAACTAGAGGGTAAACAGGGCAAGGGCCGAGGGAATGAGGGACCGCCAGAAGAGACCAGCAATAACAGAAGAGGTGGACGCTGGCGATGCGACTATGACGAGAAAAACACGGAATGGCAAGGCCTTTGGAGCCAGTGGTGTGTTCGCTCTGGTGTGGATGCGGACGAAGCGCCAGGACCAGCGAGCGAGCAGTACAGTAGGTAGAGATTGGGATGGGTTGCGAGACCTTGCCGAGAGCGGCCGTGTAAGACGAAGGGTGAAGAGACCAAGTGGAGGCTCGATGCTTGAATGTAAAGGGTATAGAGGACGACGACGACGACAACAAGATCAATTATTGATTCCCGGGAGTAAATACCGGGACGTCGATGTGCAGCCAGCCAGCCGCCGGGGTTAGGCTTGTCCAAAAAGCTTCCTTTGCTGAGTTGCCTGAGGACTTTTGCCCAAAAATTTGGTTTGGACCAGGAGCAAAACGTGGAAAACAGAAGCTGATAGCGGGGCCGAACGCAGGGACTGACTCCGAGGCTGGGCAGCCTCTGGTTTAGACCCAATCACAGTTGAGGCGAGTCAGGCCTGAGCTTGCAAAGTTGCAACATGGTCCTTGTAAAACAAGAAGGAAAAGTTGAGCTGTCTCTTGCATGTGGGAATGGGGGAATGCCAGCAGCCATTGATCGCTCGTCTGCTTGTTTGTTTGGAACAGGCCTTGCAGAAATTTAGAGCCCCCAAAATGGATTCGAGACGACGGCGGCGAATGCTCGGTTCCACTGGGATGGCGAAGTCAAGTCAAGTCGAGGGGACGGCAACGCCTTGATTGGTATATGCGTGCTTGCGCTGTAATAGGCTTCCTCGCTGGTTGAGGATGCAAGGATCGAATCTCGTGTTTTCATGATTCCAGTGCAAAGGCTCGACCGCTGTTATGGGGAATCCATGGCCAACGCAAAGACATGGAAGATAGACGTCGTCCTGCAGCGTGGTTACAGGGCAGCAGTCCACTAGATAGAGCCCAACAAGGCCCAATAGTGGGATTCGGGCCAGCGTGAACAGCTAGCTGTAGAGGTGCCACAAGCGGTTCATTTTCATGTGAGGTGATGTGGGTTCCATCGGCGGGCGGTGTCGTAGACCAGGAGATGCTCTAGCCGGAACAGGCCTTTTGGCTCGGAGGCGTCGCTGAAGCTGCTGAGCTCAAGTGCTGCGAGTCCGTCATCGTCGCCACCACCGCCAGGTGTGTTTGGTGAGGGGCATATGGTAGCACCACAGCGCTGGACGTCAGGATATCGAAGATAAGCCCCCCCGCCAAAAACGGGATGAAAACGAGCACCATGTTTGAATTAAATAACACAGAGCAGAGCAGGGCAGAGCAGAGCAGAGCAAAACAGAGCAAAAGTGTAGCTTTAAGACGACAGAAGAAAATCAATCACGAACCTAGACATCATTGCTTGAGTTGCTCTTCGCAGCAAGTCAAAACCACCTCCTGCATTTGAAGTCTCAGTGCCCGTCATGGCGGCGAGGAGCTTTATTATTAAAGCTGCCGCGGCTTAAAAACAGGGCCGAATTGTGGAAGAGAGGGGCGAAGCGGGTATATTGCGTGAGATGAACCGTATAACGTCGTTGTTGGATTGGGCGTCGGTGGCCCAGGGATCGTTGCTCGAGTCGAGGATATGTAGGATGAGGGCGCGATAATGGACGATAGTCAACCGTTGTAGACGAAAAAGATGATGGTTATTGTTGAGAGAGGGGGGAAAGACTGAGTGAGAATGGCGCAGGCAGAAGAAAGTGATGGAGATGATAATTAGACGTCTTTTTGGGGCAAGGTCGAGGTGAGGTGGGCGTGGGTGACCCAGCGCTGGCTGGCTTGGGGGTGTTGATTTTAGTACAGTGCGCAGTCAGTCAGTGAGGGAGGTCGAAGTAAGTACTATAGGTACTTTGAACACGCCGGAACAGTTTGTGTTTTCTTTTCCAATTTCAATCTCAGTGCATTATTTTTATCAAATTATTTAATAAGCAAAAAGGAAGCTGAATGAATTTTCTGGGGGGTTCGGGGGTAGCTGAAGAGTTACTGTATTGTAGAGGTGGCCAAGGACATGTGTGCTTTGCTGATCCTGACTGATAGATGCTGGGAGGTTCCTTGATTAATCATAGAGGTAGACAGGTACATACAGACATCACGCTTCATGTTAATTACATATCGGAGATAGCCTTGGGCAGTGCTTACATCACCTTCTGTTCTAGGCTTTAAACTTGTTGCTCAAATCCGAATCATGTAGTAACTTACGTTAGATTTTGTGTTGCAGTTGTGAAGTCTCTACCCTGTAAGGCTGAAGATGTCAAGTTTCGGTATTCGGGTTCACAAACAATGGGCCCTAACTCCAAGACAGACTTGGGGGCTGTGTTAAGTGAGGCTCGTTCGGGACCATTCACCAAAAGGTTCGGAGTTCTTGTTCGTTCCTTGGCTATGAGTTTTTGCACAAGAACCAACCCCGCCTCTTGATAAACCGATAACGGGATTCAAGATAGGTACGTTTGCAGACAAGCCTGCGTTAGAGATAGGTCTAGAGAGCTGAAGGTGGATGCATTGAGAAAGGTCCATGACATCAGAGATGGTGGAAACGAGCTGATGGATTAATAGGTACCTTGCCAATATTGTTGAGTTGGCTCGAGCAGCAGCACGACAAGCCAGCACATTTGAGCCTGATACACCGTAAGTTGCCTTCTGACTGCCTACAAAACAGCGGTGTCTTGCTGGAAGATGCAAAAAGCTGCCTGCTGGTTTGGTTTGGTTTGGGTTGTTTGGGTTTCAACTGAATCATGATACACACCCTATGTACATTAGGTATCCACCACAGGTTACCTGTCTGCAATAGGTACTAGGTAGCCATTGCACAGTGCGGGAGCGTATTTGACTCGAGGCTACGATGGAACTTACACCAAAAGAACCTACCTACACCACTAACCAACCTACAGTAAGGTAACGTTAATAAGGGAACCAGGCGGGCGAGGAGACGATCCCTCTGCAATCGCAATCCTCTCTCCTTTAACAAACTTCCAACCACGCATCAGTGGGGTATTTCTGGCGGGGTTTCAACAAGTGTTCTTCATTGCTGATTGCATGCTCTTCTTCTTATTACACATCGTCAAAGCAACGACTCTTGGCGAAATATGCGTACTGGGCTGGACTGGTTGATATCTCACTTTTGTTAGCCGCCTTGTGCCGTCGCCTATCTCGGCTTGTAACCGCCAACAAGACATTGGAAAAGATGATAATGGCTACCTACCTGGTCTAGGATTCGCCATTGGGTCCATAAAGACTCAGCTGAGGTATTGTGATATCTAAATTTGGTTATAAACCCCCAATAACACTTATCCGTGCTTTGAACCATGTGCAATTGATATGTACATCTCATAATAGACCATCAATAACGTTATTGCAAAGTACCAAGCAAGGAATGCCTTGTATGTAACCCATAAGCTTATGGTACCTTTCGGCTCGGGGCGAATTCCTCGTCCCGTCAGGCTTAGAAAGATCCAGCCGTTCCATGGCATGCAAGGCGTTTCCTGTGATTGCTCAACTCGAATAAGTTGGGGAACCTAGTACATAGTTGTCCGTACAGTACTGGTCACTCAGCTTACCAGCCTCGCTGCATCAACTTCAGCATCCATCATTGGTCACAAATCTGGTTGCCTACAGTGTTGCACCGGATCTTTGGTGAACCGATAGAACGGACACGGATAGCCAATATTTGCATGTGCTTAGTATTCTCCTCGTTTCTTTGGCCGAAGAAATGTAAGCGACTGCAACATGATTTATTGCCACTATCTTGAACCAGGGTATCTTGTCTGCTGCTTGGGTCATCTGAGTAATTTGATGTATGTACGTAGTGTTTGTCTGAGATTACAAGACTGAGATTGCACCGACTCTCCTTGGCATACTCGCACAAGCATGACAATATGCGGCGTGTTCCACCTCTTTCAGTCAGTTCCGATATGATATATACCATATTTATAGAACTCTGAAAGACCTCTAAGATTACTACATATGTCCCGATTAAATAAATACATATCAATCATAAAATAGCATGAGATCATAAATTGAGTACCTACTCCCCACATATCTTTCCATGACATACACATCTGAAACTGCGAATATTCACATGTTTATACTATTTCCCTGACTTTTTTGCAACTGAGACTCTAAAATATTTCATGCTTCCATCTGGTAACTAGTCAAGTCATCACAAGCCTGGTCCTAGTGTGGTGATTGATCGACTTTCAGCTGTTGCTGCAACCTCTCCATGTGGCTGTTGTGTTACAATACACTACCCTATTGGGCAATACTCCGATTGTGACACCTCAAAATAGACACATCGACTTGTTAGTGATAGCTGGAGAGAATACAGCACAGTAACATTATCAGCCTTAGGTGGGCTGGTAGAATATGCCAGGGGTTGTCAGCGAATGCCTACATACCTAGTCATGGAAGCTGAAATGCATGGCGCCTCCTAGCTGGGACTTTGCTATTTTGTCCGCTTATTATATCAAGGCTGAGTCGCTAATTATGCATGCACACAGGCACGACATCCCTACGAACGCATGTCGAGTTTTCACAATACTATTCACTACTTAGTGTAGGGTGTGTGACAATAGAACAATTAAGGGAACGAAGGCTGAGCCGCAACGTACATCACATTATATCTTTGATGTCGACTATATTGTTAATATAATGGATAGTATTACTGGCCTAGCAGAAGGGTACTGTATATTTGAAGGATCAAATCTGATATGAGCAGTCCTCGCATCAATAACGACGAAACGCCGGTAGACATTATGGTAATGACACAACGTGATCAGTTTTTATCTGCTTTCTGGAGATGTCTACTAACACTGACGTTATTGGGAACCAGACGAGAATTCATCATTCATGAGTTTGTGTACTATTACATCCATGGTAGCGGAAAGCAAGCCGTTTCGTTTCCCAACATGTCGAAACGTGACTTTGAACACACTTTCTCGAGAGGCCATCACCCTTTATTGCCCTTCCAAAGGGATTCATCCCTTGGTCTGTTGGAGCATATGGAGCCATTTTGCTTCCATCTCATGGTTAACTCCTTGGGGGTATATCTTGACTTGTGCTCGAGGCTTAAGAGGGTCTGGATACTTCACTGGATAGATTGTCAATGACCACACCAGAGAAGACATTTGACTAGGAAAGCGTACACATGCTGATATGCTGATCAACCAGCTTTGATCGCACTGTCTCATTCTCCTCTGCTGCTCTTCTTGAACCAGTGTTGGCGGCTCGATCGGCCATTTCGTGTTGAAGAGTGGGCGACGAACGCAACCCACCTGCCATTGAAGCGATCGGTAAAGAGGGGTCTCAAAGAATGAAATGTAGTATTAAAGTCAAATGCGGGTTGTATATATCGATGGCGATTTGATGAGACTCGGAAAAGAATGAAACGGTAGACGGCAGAATGGTTACAAGACAAGAACTTGATTTGCTGTGTTACGTATGTATGTATCAACATTGAAGGGAGAGATTCAGCCCAGTCCAACCCACCCAAGGTTGCCCCACCAGAATGACAAGCCACCCCGCAATATTTCATGAATTCCAAGCTCCAAGCACTTCAGTTGTATCATAAAAAAAGGCTTCACAGACGCAACCCAGGGGGTACTCACACTATAGTTTCTTTATTACTATAGTTACTATTATACTTATTCTTCAGGCTACAACCAGGTCCCCATCTCCCCCCTAGCTTTAAGGATCTAGGTTATTCCATTGGGCGAGAAGTACCTGGCGCCCTGACTTCCACTCTAAGCCAGCTCAGCTCTTAGCCCAAACCCACCAACAGCCGGAAACCACCTTCAGCCCATTCCCTTCTTCTTCCTTTTCAATCTACTAACCTACACAAACTCCAACCGTTCACTCTACCTCACTCCATGCTCAACTTCACGATCTCCCACAAGACCGTCAAACACCTTTTCCCACGACGAAGACGACGACGTTGACATACCCACAATAACCAAGACTGCCCTTGTGCAAGAAAAGATCTTCATCATGGGCAAGATTACTACAACAGTCCCTGATGCCTGGGAAGATGATTGGGAGACTCAAGCAGATAAGATGGCAAAAGAACCTGAACAGCCGGCACCTCAAGTACCCCTCTCCAAAGCAGAGCGTCTAGCACAGCATGCTGAGCAGAATCGCAAGCTGTGGGAATCTGCGTAAGCCCTCTCACGTCGGAAACCTGTCCGAGTGTCCCACTAACATTGATGTTCTTATACAACAGCGATGCCCCGTCCACTTTCCATTATGTTGAAGCCGGTTCAAACTCAGGAGTCCCTCTTACCACCCCTTTCAAGCCCCAGGTCAAAGTGCTCAGCCGGAAGCCCGTCATCGCTAAACGTGATGCTACAGCGGGCACGTCTGCACTCTCGCTCGACGACGAGAACGAATCAAGGAAGGAGGTACCAATGAGTCCCGAGGAGGTACGAGCGAAGCAGAAACGAGATAGGGAGGAGAAACAGCGGAGGTACGAAGAAGCCAGGGCCAAGATCTTTGGCGAATCGAACCCATCATCAGGAGCCTCTTCGCCTGGCGCAGTTACCCCGCCGAAGCCAGACGGATACTCTGGGCGCGGCCGTGGCCGAGGAAGAGGTGGATACAGGAACAACGATATCCGCCAGTTCGATAACCGACAACCTGATAATCGTGGATTTGATTCTCCGCGAAGGATGCAGAATATGTCGGGCTCAGGACGCGAGCTATTCGATCCCAACTGCACACCAAAGCCTGAACAACCTCAACAAAGACGGCAGCCTGATTATTCCTCCCCCGGAAGGAGTGCCACACCTCGTGATGAGTCGCAGCAACAACTGCAACCGCAGGCACCTATTCGTTCACCAAGAGGACCAGACGGAAGTGGCCGAGGAGGCTTTGGATTCGTCAACAGAGGTAGTAGGGGCAGTTGATTACTTCTATCGACAAGCTGCTACCATCCACCTCCAATCTTTCCGGCCAACTGAACAACCGTTTCATCCGTGGTTGTATCCTTTCCAACATCGCTAATAACCTCACGATATGTTGTAAACGCCAGTCTATCTAGTCCAATACCTGTAACTTCCGCCCAATGCGCCAGGGTATCATTAATGTACGAATGGGAAATACCACCAACACCCGCAGACCCGTTGATGGCAGCCTCAGCGCCTGTCTCGTCTCCGGAGAAGTATGCCTCGTCGACTTCTGATAACCAAACTTTTTGTTCCTGAGGACCTGGGTTTCCGGAGTAATTCTTTCTTTCCATAACAACGGGGTCATTGGATTTGATTTGGCCACCGCCATTGGTACAGCCTCCAGGGCATGCCATAACTTCAACATAACTATACTCAAGAGAAGTGCTCTTGCCCACAGGCTTTCGGGCACTCCCGAAAGGCTTGCCACCAGGCATTCGAGACGGTCTGGCTGGCTTTAGCCTTCGAACGAGATTCTGGATATTTCTGAAACCATAATACCGAGCAGCACGAAAGACTGGTTCGCCATTGACTACTACAGAGTACTCGGCAACGTCAACATTGCGACCTCGAGTATGCACAATCTCTGCTCCAGGTGTCTGTGCAGCACGGCTTCTGAGAATATGATATAATAAACCTCCTGATGTGCCGGCCTCTCGAGGTGGATTTGCGGAACGTCTCCGAGGGAAGAGGAAATCGTGGATCCTTGGGTCGGGGAATGGATTTAGGGTCTTTGTTGGCAGTGGCTTTTTGGGGATATTGAAGAAATTGAGACCTCTTGACTCGGCGAGCATAAGAATCTCCTTGCTTGTGATGACACAGTCAACATCGCGAACTCCTCGTCCACGAGTCTTTCCTTCGGCCCAGACCTCCTCAGTCAACTCCTCTCGACTAGCCTCGAGTTTCTTGTCGAAGCAGGGCATAACGGCCAGGTGCCAGATGCGACCAGGTGAAATACCCAATGTTCGGCTCAGTGTCGTCTTGAGTAGTGTACCCATCAAGGCCTGTGGCGACTTGACCTTTGAAATATGAGGTAGAACGTGGGGATGTGTCTTCTCGGCGTAGCACACCCAGCCGGGGCAGGATGATGCGAGTATGGGCTTGGCTGGAGTCGCGGCTCCGGTCTGTGAAGAGGTGAGGACTTCGTCTGCGCCTAGAACGAGGGTTGCTTCTCTCGCAGTATTGGTATCGACCACCCATGTGAATTCGTTGTTGTATTTGCCGCCACTGGCAATGCCCTCGGGTCCGCGAAAGAGATTGTCCAGCATGTGCCCAGCATCGGCCTCAGAGACGCCTTCGCCACAAGCTGCTGCCAAGTTGGCTCTTGTTTGAGGGCTCACGCTGACAACAAAAAGCTTGGCGTTCTCATCGTCCAAGCCTTCGACTCTGAACGTGCCACTGTCGTCTGTCACCAACTTCAAGGCTGGGGCTGAATCGAGTGTTGAAAGGACTTCGGCATGACTCTGAAGGCTCACGAGAACAGCCTCGGCGGATGTGACGCAGCCAGAGCAGGCCAGACAATCTGTGAGGGAAATCTGAGCGGGCGCATTTGGGTTCGTGGAGGGCTGTTGGCCGTCAAGGATAACTTCGGTCTCGAGAGATTGCGATTGCGGGGGCGGGGCAGCGGGGAGTGTCTCGATGGGTTTGATACAGGCGACACCAGGGGAGATGAAGTCGTTGAGATCGTCGGCAGAGAGAATGGCACTCATGGCGCCGGCGGTTTAAGAGAGAGAGAGAAAGAAAGAGGACGTTTGTTGGTTGGAAGTACGAGAGTCTGGGACGGCGGTGCTCTTGAGGGAGCGAAAGTTGCCCCTCTGGAATTTTTAATGGAGACTTGAACGAAACTGCGACTAGAAGTAAAACTGGCTGACAAATAAACCTGTGCAGTCTTATCTTGAAGCAAAATGTGATGGGGAAAAAGACTTATATCAAGATCAAACCAAAAGATAAGGCCTCATGTATTCGTATTCCTGATAGTGACTCGATCGCAAAATGGCTTACACATGCATGGCTTGATTTTGTACAACTCCTCGGAGGACCGGACACGGCGAAGACGGTGTATCAGACCGTGCTAAAGTAATAGATAGGCAATAAGAGCGTCGTGATTTGTAAATGGCGACTTTAGACCCTCCACCCTCCTCCGCGGGACGGACAAGCGAGATCGGACCAGAAGAAAGCGGCTCTGCACTGTGATTTTTAGGTGGCAAAGCCCTGGAGCCCAGTCGCCGTTCGGTTGCCTGCCGGATGCACCTCAGTGGATGGAATGGATACGTACTCGGTTCGATTGGTGGTGACGTATATTCCTTGTCTTGATGTTGACGAGTGTCAAAGCCTCTACAGCTACCTACATATGTGCATTTACACATTGGATATTCCCTTCAGCCTTTTACAACTCACAGTATTTCTAGCAATCTGTATTTCTCAGTACATATCCTGCAAATCTAACCAGCTTCGACAATGAGCGTATGTACTCAGCTTCCACTCTCAATCCACCAATTAACAATTAATCACCAGACCATCGCCTCATACAGCTACGGCAACTTTCTTTGGCTGAGCACCCAGGCTCTCCCTCTTATCCTCTGGCCATCCTTTGTCGGATCTCTTCTACGACCTGAAAACGAAGTTTCCACCTGTAACGTCCCCTCCCCTCCAAACTCTCGGAAAAGCCACGACTAACACCCAGCTAGCCCTCGAGACGTACTTTGGCCGCTCGCTCGGCCTTGCTCTTCTTGCGCTTGGATTCACTGTAGTTGTTCTTTCAGGCGCTCTTCCTCTCGATACTACCTCAGACGGCAAGATCTTTTATTTTCTTCAAAGTTACATCATCTAACTGATACATGACAGACACCCCCGAAGACGCACCCTCTCCCTACGCCTCCGCTGCGGTCCTCGTATCTACACTACACCACGCTTCGAGCGCATTCTATTGCTACGGCCGCCATGCCTGGACTGGCGAAACGGGCTTCCTGCTAGGTTGTATAGGTAGCGCTATCTTTGCGTCTTTTGGATTTTACTGCGTGATGTTTGCCGGCGATACGGCAATGACAAGTCGATACCATAAGTTCGACCAGAGTACCAGTGGATGGCCTTTCAAGAACTCGCAGTCTTACCGAGCCAAGAAGAAGGCTCTGTAAGGGTGTGATTGCATGCCGCGTACATGTGTATAGTTAGAATCAAATCATGATTTCATTGAACTGTCAGGGATCTATAACCTGTGTACTGTAAGGCTCCCAGTGTTCCCTCTTAACCAACTCCTTCAAACTCCTGTTGCGTGTAAACTTTTATAGTACAAAGCCCCCAACTCGATCATGTCAAATCCTAAGCAGTAGCTTCTGCCATCTTTGTCCCGTTGGCAGGCCCTGAGGCCTCGTCTTCAGCATTCGCGCCGTTTGTCCTCTCATCCTCAACGCTGTCGACGGCTCCAGGGACATGCACATCAACAACTCCTGTTAGGATAGCCTGTCGTCGCTCATGCCAGTTGACCTCGCTCTTGATGACCTGTGAGAGCAACACCTCCTTCTCGAGCCACTCCTTGTAGTAAACGTCCTCCCACTCCTTGCACTCCTTCATGAGTGACTCGCCGATTTCCTCGGCCCACTTGCCTTCCCAGTAGCACTTTCGGTACAGCTTGTCGACAGGAAGCTCAAGCTCGTCAGAGGCAAAGAGCTCCTCTGTCAATGGCGTAAAGTACTCGGCGTTGGACTCGTCGCCGTTGGCGGCATCGTCCATGTCGTCGTGAGGACCTTGCGATTGTTGGTTGGTCTTCATGATAATCTTAATCTTGCCTCCTTTGCCCTGTGGTCCAGCTTGCATCGACTTAGGAACGGGGTCGGATGGGCGCAAAGCCTCTGTCTCGTGGACTGTTCGCATGTGCTTGGCCAATGCATCAGATCGTGTAAAAGATCGATCGCATTCTGCAACGAGTTAGCGATGTTGTATAAGAAACGACCGTGGGTGACTATACCGGGCAGGTAGCAGTAAAATGGCTTCTCCCTAGTATGGCTGCGCATGTGTGCCTTAAGAGCGTAGCCACTCGCATGGGGGAGGCCTTTCCTGGTGCAGCTCATCCATTCGCAGGTATATTTCTTTTGCCGATTCTCTATATGCGAGTTATGAATGTGCTCGACCAGCTTATCCATATTGCCCTGGTCACCCGCTGGGCATCCATCCCAGTCGCATTTTGTGACCTGCTCCTGAAAGTCTTCTTCATCGAGGCGCGCATTGATAGGTGAGCTGGGAATGTCGCCGGAAGTATCGGAAGAGACGTCGGACATGCCCTCGAGGGGATCGGGCTCTGGAACGGCCTCGGGCTCAACATCAGGAACTACGGCTGATGATGTTGTTGAACCAGCTTCGAGTCGCTGGCGCTTCGAGGGCCGCAGTGTCGATTCGTCGTACTCGTGGCCATCCTCTTCGTATTGCTCTGACTCGTCCATCGATGAGAGCGGCGACTCGGGGGGTGAATAGTCGCGTACCATATTCGCGATCTAGACGAGGTGTTCAAGCGCGTCTCCTGTTGATGAAGTTGGGAGGGGGTGGTTGCGCAAGGTTTACAGCGTTTGAAGGGTGAAATATGGGTAATGGAAATAAAGTAAGAGCAGCTAGTTGATAATCGAGACAAGGAGATTACTGCGACCGTCTTGGGTGAATAGGCGTGTGATAAATTAGGGTGCAAGATGCTGCTGGTTGTTCAAAAAACGCCAGCTGGAAGCTTAGCAATACAGTGTTAATAAGACGATGCTACATGTATCAATACCACACAAATAAAGCTACGTTGCCACAGTGTGCGCATGCCACCAAAACAGTATGTGATACGTTCATCTACCTGGACAGGGAAATTACTGAATCACATACCTACCTACCTACCTACCTACACATACATACAGAGAGTGCCTCTCTATTCAAATTTAGTGGATGGGACAATTATTGTTTAATGACTCTTTTTGCTATTCCTTGTCAAGTTTCACTCTTACTTGATGCCTTTTTTATCTATCCCTTAAATCAACAACCCATTAAACTCCAAGCCTTGAACCATAAATGTGTGAGATATTGCAACTATATGCAATTCCAACCCCATGGAATATTGTTTTGAATCAATGCTGAGCATGTCACATTCCCAGTAACACTGACTGATAGTCGTCAGAATTTAGGCACCGTTTGAGAGCTTGCGGCGGTCTTTCACGGCCTGCGCCAGAATATCGAGTGTAGAGACGGTGTCCTCCCAGCTGATGCAAGCATCAGTGATGCTTACACCGTACTTGAGTCCTGACTTGCCCTCAGCGGGGACCTTTTGGTTGCCTTTGAATCATTAGCTGACGCTCGAAACTTGAAGACACTAGCTGTAACTTACCCTCGTTGATGTTGCTCTCAATCATGACTCCCATGATACCATTCTCGCCCTTGGAAATCTGGCCGGCGATATCGGCAGCAACCTTGGGCTGGTTCTTGTGGTCCTTGGAAGAGTTACCGTGACTGCAGTCGACCATCACTCGCTGTCGCACATCCTTCTTCTTGAGCGCCTCCTTCGCAGCAGCAATGCTTTCAGCGTCAAAGTTGGTACCCTTGGAACCACCACGAAGGATGACGAAGCAGTCGTTGTTGCCCTCAGTACCAACAATGGCAACGACTCCAGGCTTGGTAACGGAGAGGAAGTGATGGGGATGCTGGGCCGCACCAATGGCATCGATTGCGACGCTCAAAGAACCATCAGTTCCGTTCTTGAAACCCACAGGGAAACTCAGACCACTGGCAAGCTCACGGTGAAGCTGGCTCTCGGTCGTACGGGCGCCAATAGCACCGACTGAGAGCAAATCGGCGAGGAACTGGGGAGAAATAGTGTCGAGCATTTCGCTGGCAATAGGCATGCCCTTGGAAGTAAGGTCGACAAAAAGCTGGCGGGAGATGCGCAAACCCTTGTTGATCTGGAAACTACCATCAATATTGGGGTCGTTGATCAGGCCCTTCCAGCCAACAGTCGTGCGTGGCTTCTCGAGGTATGATCGCATAACGATGAGCAGCTCATCCTTGTGCTTCTCCTTCTCCTTCATCAGAAGGTCACAGTAGGCGAGGGCAGCGGCCGGATCGTGGATGGAACAGGGTCCAATGACGACGAGCAAACGGTTCTTCTCGTCGGTGCCATTGACGACGGCAACGGTCTCGTTGCGACCTTGAAGCACCGTCTTCTTGGACTCTGGGGTTTGGGAGATTTCGTGTTGAAGCAGGTCGGGGGGAGTCAAAGGGTTATAACCGCGAACTAGATAGAGAATGATCAACACATGCGCTGGGGCAACAGTTTGTCGTATAAGCTTATAGTAGGTACTTACTTCTCCAGTCTTCAGAGTCGGCTTGGTTGCCAACATTCTTATTGGGGATGAAGAACTGCCATCATCGTGAGTCATTCTTCTGATCAAGAGCTGCGGGCGAGTTTGAAAAGGTGACTTACAGAAGACATGGTGGGTGGTGGGGTTGGAGGGGATGCAAATCAAAGTGGGATGGATGGATGGGTTGTCAAGAGAAGACAAGATTCAATTGCGCGAGTCCAAGAACTGTTAAAACACAAAGAGAGAAGAAGTATGATGAAGAGAAGAAGGAATAAAACAGACCAACAAGTCGTCTCACAAGGGCCAATAAAAATTATACTTTATGTGGTTTCCAGACCCTGACCTGTCCCTTTCTTCCTTCCATCTCTTTCGGAGGCCGGCTTCGGTGTGTCACACTCTAGAGAGTCACTCGATGGATTGCAGGTTCTAGTATCTCATCACTGATTGGGCGAGCTATCTGCTGCCCCGCACTGTAGAGCCGGTACATCCAGGCTTACAGGGCATGTACAATCCTAGCGGGGGATCAAGTACCCATTGTCTTTAATGGCAGCTCCAAATTTTTAGTTTATTTCTTAGCTTGACTCACCTTGAGTCAAAAGATGAAAATGGCTGCTTCATTCACTCACACTTTAGCAACTGGGCTTTGCACTAATCAAGCCAGACGTTAAGGGCAGCCGTTGGGCTAAAACTTCTTTGTTGTAAGAGGGAACTGAAACGAACATGCAAGGTCTGGAGTCGAACTTTGTAATACCGACTATGTAAGCTTAATACGGCATGCATGTCCACAATCGACAGAGCTTCCGTGCACGCAATGAACCCTTCATTTTAATTGGCTCCGTGTCTTTCGTGGCTCTTGGCTTTGGATTGTTGTTCCTGTAGTACCTAGACAAACAGACATGAACAATCATGGCACAGTTGTGAGACCTATACATCACCACCTACACCAAAGAACAAAAAAGACCTGCAAAAAATGATGCCTGCGTATCGCAGGTGGCTGGAACTCTCCCGCCGGGAATTGAACCCGGGTCTCAAGCGTGACAAGCTTGCATACTGACCACTATACTACGGAAGATAACAGGTTGAAACCTGCTGTAGTGGGGGGTTGTGATCCAGAGTCACAATTTTGACACTATACGGAGTAAACTCTAAACGTAGCAAAAGACCACGGAAGAAATTATCACTTAACGTCAGTACACCTAGGTAGCCTGAGGTTTATCCCGGACTGGTATTTACCATTCTATCAGAGTCTGAGGGAAAGCCCAAGGCTGTCAGCAGGCTAAAGGTAGGGCTTTTATTATTTACTTTAGTCTTCAATGAGCTGGAGTTGGCTCACCCTATCCATCCTTCCAGACGTGGATGACAACACTTCGAAACTACTATCACCAATATAGAAAACAAGCTGCCGTCAATTGAAAAGTGAACATCATATCGAATCAAACGACGCAACAATAACGGAATATACTCTTTTTGGTTCTAAATAGACATAACTATTTGCATTTAATAGCTGTACTTAGTACAGTTTCATTACACCCTTTCCCATTATTAACCCCATGGATATCATTGCATAGTAATAGATTACACTATGCTACATGGTTTTGAATTCAAAAATTAGGTAACTTCTAAACTCCTTGCTTAGGACTGACTTCTAGTCTTTCCTTTCTTTCCTGTTCTCTGTTTTCTTGTCTTTGGACTTGCCGCTAGCGAGGGATATGACCTTGAAGTCGGCATTGCCTTTCTTGGTTGGCGCTTCGGAATCGCTTTTGCGTTATCCTAAAAAAGCTATGATGCTGTTTGAATGGTTAGGTTTGTAGCTGGATGAGCTCTTGGAGGGTCCGAGATATGTCGCCGTTGATGGGGGCTATCTTGTTTTGAATCTCGGTTGCATTAGCTTTTGTATCTCTGGTTGGAGTCCTGATGCAGGAGTATTATATCAGACTTGTCCTATATAGTAGTATATATGATCGATATATATAAGTTGAGCACGTTGGAGGCGAGTCGCAGCGCTAATTTATGGACCTCGAGAAATGCATTATCTTTATGTTATCATCCATTCATAGTCCAAGACATTCTAGGACTCTGCGATGCAACTCTCGGCAGCATCCTCTTGGATATGGTTGAATACAGTCTAATAAGAGTGCAGTCTAGGTGAGATGGAGGGGGCCTGTACTGCGTGAGGCTGTCTTGCTTGTGGCAGATCGAAATGTTTGATGTGGTGAAATATGATGGAACTGAAGTTTGGTTACAGAAAGAGGCGGAGATCTGCGACATAACCGCGACCCTGGGGCAACGAATGCATATCCTTGAAAGCATCCAATTCGGCTCTCGAATCAAGTCAATGCAATGGAGCAATATGGAATAAAAACAGTGAAATGAATGATTGTTTGTCCATTGAGGGTGAAGTCAAATAGAGTGTTGAACGAAGACTAGAGTGCATCATTCTATCTACCACTAAGATTCAAACTCATCGATGCCGACCTCTCTCGCTCCCGCTTCTTCTGAAAGGAACTATCCCCTAATAGATGTCTAGCCCCATCCCCTGATCTGGAGTTCTGAAGCTATCGTAGTCGGCAGTAAAGGAGTCGGAAGTAAAAGAGTTGGCGGCGAAGAATTGGAACCTAAAAACCCATTTTTCCTTTTGTTAGCCCTACCTGTATGTCATGGGTCGGCTAAGTAGATGCCGTAATAAGGAAAACCTAGGAGGAAAAAAAAGAACCTGACTCCCTCTCCCTAAGCCTTCAGGTCTTAGTAGGATGATACTTGTTTACCACTGCGTGCGCACCGGAGAAGTAAGATGGACGCTTAACTAGTAGATTAGCAGTTTCACTATCGAAGATCCACCTGGTTCACTGAGAAAGTTCTTACCTGGAGCGGGAATTGTCAGTGATGAGACATAGCTGTGCACCTCGAGCCGAGCCGAGGCTTGGTGATGAAGCAACAGCGTACAGTCTTCTGAGATGATGCTGACAAGATGGGATGGTAGAGCCTAGGTATAATGTTAAGGATGGGAAGATGACCGATATGGCGGAGCAGGGTTGGGAAGATAGAGTTGAAGGGTGTTGTGAAGAGCGAGGGGAATAGCAGGAAGAGGAAAACAATTGGTGTCTTGGGGGAGGGTCGAGACGATGAAGACGATGAAGACGATGAAGACGATGAAGAGGAAGAAGAGGAAGAAGAGGAAGAAGATAGCTGGAAGCGGAAATGGTTTTTATTATCGAGCGTAGTAGGGATTGCACTTTCTGTGTCTTCTCACGATAGAGAGTGATTCTTGCCCAGAGGATGACTCTTGTTAATGGGATAGGAAGTAGAGCTCTTGGTGAAAAGAGATGAGGTAGGTTGGCGGTTCCGTCTTTCCTCCTGCCATCTTGACTACCTACCTACCTACCGAACTCCCAAACCTTTTGCTGGTTCTCTTATCTACCTACTTGGTAAGAATGGGCTACTACACAGCAGTTGCTTTTTTATCTGTTCATATCTATTAAGCTACCTAGGTATCTAACACATACGGATGGAATCGTTAGACGACAGTTGCCTTGGTGTCGCTCGTAGATGATATCTCAAGCGAATTTGTAACTACAGAGCAACTCAGGGTCTTGAACTGCGTTCTGGCCTTCTCACCTTCCCCCAAAGGACCACAGCTTGCCGACTCCTTCCACCCCTTACTTTGCAAATCGTGACCTCGTCAGCCGAGGGAAAGACGACACTGCCCATCACATCATCGCCTGTCGTCGTTATCCTGGCTAAGCTCTCGCTCAAACACCATGTTCAAAATCGAGGTGTGTGCCAAAATAATGACTCTGGCCACGTAGTTATTAACCTTGATCACATATACGTTGCGCACCAGCTGGGGGGGATACTAAAAAAGAAATAAAAATCCTCTTTAACATCCAATACTTAGCATACCTACTTTTGGGAATGGTTCGAATTCCACTTTCTCATTTTCTTCTTTCCTTCACAGTCACAACGCGTTAGAGGAAACGAAACTCGGGTGGTGATGGCAGCATTCACGATTGAGATGGAACCCTGGTGGTAGGGCGGAGGAACATACGCCCTCCAATTTCGGAGAAGAGGTCGCGACAATGGGTTACCCATGAACAGAATACAAAAGCTCTACGGAAGACATTTATGGCTATGATCAGCCACTGTAGTGGGGATTGGGTTGTGGAAGAGCGTTTCTCTATAGTATCTTATAGATCTGATTGAAAGATTTAGATCCAACAGTAAAGAGGATTTCCATCTAAATCTACCTATGTAGATCACGTACTCACGTACCACCACGCCCATGAATGAACCACGCAGTTGAAATGCCTTGAGAAGCTGAAGAAACTCCATGTGTATTTGCTTTATTGCAGGATGTACTCATTATTGCACTGGCACCTGACAGCCAAATCTGTTACTATATGATATCAATGTTGAGGATCTTAATATCATCCTCAGGCTTCTCCTTGTGCGTACGCACATTCTCAATCTTATGAATGATGTCAAATCCCTGTGTTGCACGGCCGAAAATGGTATGCTTTCCGTCCAACCAAGGCTATTCAATGTTAGTAAATATTCATTATAAAGACACCAGGTATAACTCACCGTCTTCTCTGTCGTGATAAAGAACTGACTAGCGTTCGTGTTGGGCCCTGCATTGGCCATGCTGACGGTAAACGGCTTGTCGTGCTTCAGACTGCTGAACTCATCCTCAAACTCACGGCCCCAGATACTCTCGCCTCCGGTGCCGTCGCCAAGAGGATCTCCGCCCTGGATCATAAACTTGCGAATCACGCGGTGGAAGATTGTGTTGTTGTAGTAGCCGTTCTTTGAATGTGTGACAAAGTTCTCAACGGTTTTTGGTGCTGCGTCGGGGAAGAGACGGATGTGAATGTCTCCATATGTCGTATGAATAATGGCGCCGTTACCCGTCTCGGTCTTCTTCGCTTGTGCATCCTTCTTGTGACCCAGCATTGTTGGTTTCTCGTTCTGAATATCTCGTGTCGATTTGGAGATGTCTTGGTCGTTTGAAAACATGTAAAACCGCACCTTGCCAACACCGGTTGCAATCAGAATAGGATCTTGAGTTTCCGCTTCACGTTGAAGGGGGTTATTAGAAGCAGCCAGTTCCACCGTCATCACACTCTGCTTCTGACGCTGTCCCTGATAAATGGCTATGTTGACGGCACGAAAGTTCTCATCCTTGCCATATACCTTGACCACTTGGTTGGTGTAGGTGTTGAGGACCTTGATTCCCATCATGGAGCCGTAAATAATAAAGTTCCCTGACTCGTCGAATACGACATTGGACTTGTACTTGAGCGTTTGCGACTCGATATCTCTCTCATGTGCCGCCCTGCGTCCAAATTCGACGTTATCAAGCTTGGATCCCCCCGCCCCTGAGCGGTGCATCTCTTCGGCGACTTGTAGAGACTCGTCGTACTCGCGGTGCAGCTTCGCCGTTGCAAAATCAAAGATACGGATCTTTCTATCCGGCAAAGAGAAAGCCACAAAGCTCTTACCGTTGGGTGAGATGGATATGCTTGCGGGCACTGATTTTGCTTTCTTGAAATCGAACAGGTTGGTTGAGCTCTTGTATTCAAAAACTCCCTCTGGCTTTTCATAGTTGCCGCTTGGCCGCCAATATTCGAGCATGCCACCCTCGTCGGCCGATACCACGCAATCATATGCCTCGTTGAATGCCATTAGATGCACGGGCTTTCTGTGTAAGCCCTTGATTATGTGAATAGCCTCCTCCTTCTCGCCTCGTCCGTCGTAGATATGTATCAGGGGCTTCGATTCTTCAGAGACGGCCAGGAGGGGCAAGGAAGCACCCTTGGTATGAACCCAGCACACGCAATTGGGGGCGTAGTTGAGAGAGATCATGGATAATAGGTCGAACGTGATAACATCAAAGATCTTGACTGTTTCGTCCACGCCAGCCGTCGCAAAGCTTCGTCCATCCTTGCTCACAGAAACCGACTTGATCTCGCCATTGTGTGCCTTGAACTCCTTGACAAACTCGACACCTTGAGCGATCTTCTTCCAGAACTTGACGACGCCGTCTATCGAGGAGGTGATAAGGAATTCGGTCAGGGGAGTCCATGTCGCAAAGAGGATCTGCTCCTTGTGCATCAGGGACTTTGAGTAACGGGCTGACTTGGGTAAAGCTGAGATGTAGAGTTTCTCGTGGGGAAGGACTCGTCTTTTCTTCTTGGGGGCTTGAGAGGGTAGTTGAGGGCCCATGTCATCGTCGGAGGAGCTGTCTAGGAATTGTTGGTATTGTCAATAGGCTTGCAACGAGGAATGTTTAGTACCTGACGCATCGTCGCGAAACTCTGAGTGATTGCGCTTCTGTGAGCGATTGTCATCGTCCGAGGCCATTTTGTAGTCTCACCAGTTCCAGATGCTATACGATGATGGGGATGTTGGGACAGTTCGGATGTAGGTATCTTTTGGTTGATTTACACTTTGCGACAGGCTAAGATAGATTGTTGTCTGGGCAAACAAATTCAGCCTCTTGTGGCACGACCTTGAATTGTGGCTGCTTCGATGCCCCACTATGAATAAGGTAGCTGCTTTCGGTTTGAGTTGAGGTCATGACACCCTGACCCAGATAAACGGGCATAACGGGATCTAATGGAGCCCCGAGACCCCGGCCCCGAGGGCTTCGTTCCCTTATTTTATAGTTATCATGTGAAACAACACAATAGAGAAAACTCAAACATCTTTTCCCCTTCTGTCACGCAGAACCATCTTCAGTCTTGTCTGTGAATTACACAACTCATCTGGATAACCCCATTGGACTACATACAATATCATGACACCTCGGCACCCTCTCCAACGGCTTGCGTCGCCCTCACGAGATGTCTCGCTATTGCTTCACATCGTGGGAATAGCCTCCTTCAGTTATAACTTTTACTTCCTTACGGTTTGGGATACGCCCATCGCCAAATCCTACGGATGGCATATGCAATTCCTCACCATCATTGGCCTCTCAGCATCCTTGATTGCTTTCGTCCTCGGGGCCTTGGCCGATATTACTCTCAGCCATACGCTCTTCCAGGCAAAGAACGCTGTTGCGGTTGTGGCTACGCCTCTTGAAGTTGTCATCTCTATCTTATACTGGGGCTTGACCCTCATTGACCCCAAGTTACTCATGCCTGATGACTTTTACCTTCACATCATCCCTGATATTGGATTTCACCTTGCCCCTGCCGTACTCTTGAGCCTGGATCTTATTCTTCTCAGCCCTCCTTGGACTATCCCGGCTTATGGGGTCATGGCCCTCAGCACTCTTCTTGGATTCGCTTATTGGTACTGGGTCGAGCTCTGCTTTAGCCACAATGGATGGTATGTTGTTCTATATTCTCCACCTGATCCATATGATACTCATACGCATAGGTACCCATACCCCATCTTTGAGCTTCTTTCAACATCTCAACGAGTTATGCTATTCACCTTTGCAGCTGGTCTGGTCAGTGTCTCCTCCTCATGCCTCAAGTGGGTGTATGGACGAGTCAATGGTTATGAAATTGCTGAAAGAGAGGCCCACAAGCCTCTCAAGAAGGTCCAATAATTACCCACGTCAAATACACAATATGCAATATGCAATATGCAATACAATAGAGAAATATATCTTTGGGGAATGGAGGACATGACGGATTATGGCAGTAGATGTTACTTATCAGTCACTGATACATAACAGGGCAGAAGGCCTAAATACATTTAAGACAGAAACCAAAATAGAATACTAAAAATAGTTTGACTATTAGTTTTTCTTAATTAACCATGAGTTAAAGAAATGGCAAATCTTGGATGAAACGCAGTAAAGAGAGAAGGTCTATAGTGGCCCCGCTTCCACAGAAGCGGCCCTACAGCCTCACAGCAGACCCCACCAATGTTCTCAACACCCAAACGACAATACAACAAGACACTGCAACTTTGACCGCTACACTCTCTATCTGTACTATAATATAACCTCACATACACTGACAGCCTCACTTCACGATGGAAATCGATGACATCCTCCGTCAAGTCGACCCCACATCTCACGGCATCCCAAACGAGACACGCGATCTGCAGGCTTTGACGCGTCTCTGGATCGCTGAGCGTTCGGCACCTGAGCTTCTCGAGTAAGTGTTCACTTCTGCATTTCTACTTATATATGCTTACGGTTTGTAGATGGCCTACAGACGGCTTGTTTGAGCGCGTCAACGCTCACATCAAGTCTCAGATCGAAAGGGTCGAAGACATGACGGGTGATATGGACCCAAAGACCAACTTTGCCCTGATCGTCATCCAGACTGAGCTTGAGCGATACAAGTTTCTTGTAAGAAGCTTCCTACGGGCCCGTATAGCAAAGGTCAGTTTCGGAGAACTCGGTCAACTACAATCAACTAATTCTCCTCAGATTGATAAACACAACTTGCACTACCTCTCGACAGAAGAGCTCAGAGATAGGCTCTCTCCAACAGAAATAGCTTACGCAACAAGACATCAAGCTCTTCTGCATAATCACTATCTCTCATCTTTTCTGGCGTCTTTTCCGCAGCAGTTGCAGAACCTCAACGACACAGCAGGCAACATCAGCATGATTGACTCTCCTGACCTAGACACGGCCGTCTTTGTTCGTATGCTCAGGGACAAAGACGTCCATGGTAGAGGAACAGATGCCGATATCACTCTTCCTGCCGAGAATGGCGATGTGCTCATCATGAGGTGGTCCAGTGCAAAGTATATGGTTGAGATTGGAGATGCCGAGCTTGTTTGAGGAAAGTACTTGACTGGGGCAAAGATTGATCCAACACTTATATGCTGCCTCTGACAATCAGTACTTCGTGGCTCCACTGGCGCTTACACTTGTGACTGCTACCACGCACAATTCACAAGTCTCGGGTTCTTTGCATTTGCACTCACCATCAGCCTTGTACTTGTCCCATGGGCACGGCATTCCGGTTTTATCTAACTGGATCATTTGACTATCCAGAATAGCTTAAAACGTTCGAAACATCATCTCAGCCAACTCGATCACGCTCCCAAAAGGGGAATCAATCTCGGAGCAGTCTCTAGGCCTGGTCCAATCTCGAATTCAGGATTCAGTGACAAATAGGGTTCTAGTTCTTGATAATGGCTCTACAGATACATGCCTCGATATCATGGCGGGCTCGATTTCCAAGTACAAAATGATCAAATATTGCTGCAGGAGAATGGTCAACTCAGATCACAACAACGCCATTTTCTACGACACACTATCGCCAGCACCACCACTGCTATAATTTACAGACCCGTCATCATGTCTTCCCCTAAGGTCACTCACGATACCATCGTGATCCTTGTTGCAGGTGCTAACCAAGGCATCGGCTTCGAATTCGCCAAGAAGCTCGCCGCAAGAACAAAGATTACCATGTCATTATCTTGGGCCGTCCAAGAGGCGATCTCTTCACTTCAGTCCCTAGGCCTTAATGTCCCCCATCAGGTATGAGTAATCCACAGTGGAGGATCAACATTGCCTGTCCTGGCCACAGTAATGGTTACGCCGGAACTGAGCCAGTTGATCTGTCTACCATCAACTCTTGAAATGTGGCCACCACTGGACCTGGCAGAGACTTGGGTATTCAAGGACGATTAGATGGCTATCCCATGGTGAAGATTGCGGCCTAGGCATGGCAGAATGATCACAGGTGTAGATCCTTCGGAATATGCAGTCGTTATATAAACTCTCTGAAATGGTATCCTCTGCTTTATGTCATGCTCCAAGTCTAAAATGCTTTGCATGCATATGGAAACAAGTTGAACCAAACGCCCGTACCAAGCCATATCCGCTATGGACTTTTCCCTTTCTTCCTATCCTATCCATATCCCTATCCATATCCCTATCCTTCCCCCCAACCTAACAGTATACATGTTTTTGTTCTTGTTTTGTCTTTTATATGTTGATCAAACCGAAAGCACAAGGAAAATACAAACCATCACCATGTGCAGATGGGTGACAGTCAAGTTTATGCCTCGCTGTGAGACGTGCCTGGGCGCCCTTCCCAGAGTGCCTGCTCACGGCGCATTTGTTGCCAACGGTATGGCAAAACAGCGCTACGAAGACCCACAGAGTGGAGGCGGCGTTGCTCTGGCAGGCCAACAAACCCAGCCGAGGCCTGGCGACGATGAAGGGCGTCTCGTTGCCATGGCCCATTGGCACTCTTGGGAGGTTCCTCGACAGGTGAGTGTTCTTGGTCAGGATCGCGATGGGCGTTGATATCAATCTCAAGAGTCAACGCTGTGGAGTAGCGGCGCTCAGGCACCCTATTGGTGTGAGGCCGGGTTCGAGGTCGTGCAAGGGCGTCCGGGAAGTCAGAAGTATCGAACTGCTTTCGAGAGGACTCCTGGCCCCTTTCCTTCTCAGAAGACGTAGTGTAGAAGGAATCTTCTTGAAGTGGTAGCTTCTCTGTGGCAGCCGACGCAACAGAAGGCTCAAGGGGGTGTTCTTCGACAGGTGTGGACTCCTCTGTCGTCTCGGATGACTCAGTTGAGACAGTCTGAGCATCGTCAGCCACGGTCGTGGCAGGCTCGAGAAGAGTATCCTCAGGGACAGTTTCAAGGAAATGGGTAACCATTTCAGGGAAATGTCCATCTGCCGCATCCGGGGGCGGAGTATGTTGCTCCTCCCTCGTCCCAGCATCTGCGGCGATGGGCTGGGAAGCGAGAGATGTGTTCTCAACATTCTCTCTGACCGCTGACGAAAGAGCCTCACGGTCCTTGGCATCACCCTCCATGGAGATGCCAGAATCGCTGGAGGTGGGCGCTCCCTTGGGTGCCAGAGACCCAGTCTCCTCAGGCTCCTCCTGCTGATCGTTGTGGATGGCTTCATCAGCTTGGAGGTGAGTAGAAGGAGGGTTGGGGAAGTTGTTCAATACAGACACCTCAGGTGTCTTCTGAACAGCTTCAACGTGCGCAACGTCGGGTTTCTCAGCCTTGGGTGTTTGTACTTCAGAGTCATTGGACAAGTGGTCCTCATTTTCCTGCTGTTGAGGTGCATTCACGACAACAGCAGGGACAGCAATCTCCTTGGTCTCGGCATCCTCGCGAATGCTGGCCGAAGGCGTAGTTCCAAAGCTTGTCTCGGATTTCGAGTTAGCCTCAACCATATCCCATTCGCCATCTTGAGAAGCGTGGGTATTCTGGACGGTGACCTTCTCAGCGTTGTTTTCAACTTCTGGTTGCTCAGGCACAGGGACCTCCTGTTGAGGAAGGTCTTGTGAAACACTCTCAGTCGGGAGCTCCTCTTTAGCCGCCTCTGCCTTCTGAAGCTCAGGTGTCACAGGGGCTTGAGGCTGATCGTCTTGTTGGGCTGCTGCTGACTCATGAAGTTGGTCTGGGTGCCCAGAGAGATCAGGCATCCGAGTATTAAGGGATCGACGAGCCACCTTCTTGTCGGCATTCTCGGTCGGCTTCTCTTTGATGAGCTGGATGGGCTCATCATCGTCAGTGATGGGACGGTGGAATTGTACCATTCCACTTGCAATGGCATCCATGTCAGATTGCTCTTGATAGATGATTCTTCGGCCATCATCGATGATTCGAAGTCCTTCGTTGGACTGGTCATGGGGCATAGCCCGCGATGGGGTTGCAATGACACTGTCTCGAGGGCTGAGGCTATCAGTATCCACCAGACTTGGAGTAGACGGGGGTTCGGACTGGTTCTCGTCGTCTGCCATAAAGTCAGACATGTAGCCATGCTTCTTGGCCATCTCAACACCCGATGGTACTCGGCGCAGGTCAGGTGACGGGGTTTCCGGTGTTGCAGGGGGTTCAACAGAATCCCTCAGGTTCTGCTTAGCAACTTTCTTGGCAAGAGAGTGATCAGAACGAGTGCTGGTCATGGATCCGTTGAAAGACGCATCAGAAGGCTGGCGAGGTAGAGTCGAGGCAGTAACTGGAGGCGTAGTAGGTGCAGCAGATGATGGGCCGGAGGTTGGCAGAGGTGGCCTCAGAGACTGACCCGCTCCAATGGAAGAGGCAGAAGTTCCACTCATCTTGAAGCGCAAGTTTGGCAGCGTATCAGGACAGTCAATGACACATGTGTCTCTGCACAGCATCGTGATATCTGAGCGAATACGCTCTTTCAAGTGAGCTTCAAGGGCTTTTCGCTCCAGATCCGGTGTAGCATATTTCTCATAATGCACACTGTCGTCGCCACCAGCACCGTCAAGGAAACCATCAAAGATGAGGTGTCCCCGCTTGTGGATAGTCATGGTAGCAAGAGCATCCTCATGATGTTCGAGTACATTGCTAATGCCCGTCTGAAGGCGCTCCATGACGGCTTCCATGGTTTGGCGACAATATGTCACTGTGGGATCGAGTCGCACCACGAGAGGCTCGTGAACAGACCACTTCTTACCTCGGAGCTCCCGAATGGTAAGAGTGAAGTCGTCCATAGAGCGCATAGACTTATCTGTCATATCACGAGCCTTCTCCAGCTTCGCCTTGACTTGGTTGGCAAACTCGTCAAAGTCGTGGCCATTGTGGTCATTGAAGAGAACCTTGCTTGTCTGGATGCGATGAGAGAAGTAGGTGTAGTCAGGACCAATGTGGTTCCGGACCTTGACCATGATATCAACAGCTCCATCTTCAATGTGCGAGCAGCCACCGCTGCCCTCCAGGCCCGAGCAAGACTTATGACGCTTGTCAAACTTGCGCTTCCAGGCGTCAACAGGATCAATGATGAGGTTGGAGACACGAGTTGTCAACTCCTCGCCAACGAGGAGAGGAAGAGGCGATGGCTGGCGACTATCAATCTTGATGGAAGCATTTCTGTTTTCTGGGTAGCGGGTAGCGCAACGGCTGCGCAAGAAAAGCTCAATGGAATAACCAGCTACGAACTCAAATTTTTGAGAGTCGTGAGCAAAACGAGACCGGGGAATGCATGCCATGGATTGGGGCCGGCCGGTGCACGGCCGGAAAGTCTCGGACTCGGGGCTGGCCGCTTCAGACTCGGCGAACTCGGACCATTGGAATCCGGGGTCGTGCCGCACTAAAAAGAGACCGATGATCCGGTCAGTAGCCGCAACGACCTCGCGAGCGTCATCGTGTGTCAGTTCGTATTCCTGAAAAGAGCGCAGCGACTTTTCTACGAGAAGGAGACCGTCGCGCTCAACAAGGTATGTGACGCGATAGCGCAACGGCTTAACGTCACGATGAGGCTTGCGGAGCGGGTCGAGAGCGTTACTATCGTGGCGGGTAATAAGCTCGGAGGAGCAATGCTGCAGGCGTGAAAGCAAAGCTTGGCAAATGCGATCCGTAGCTTTCAGCTGGGGAGAAGCGTCATAGTCGCGAACATGCTCATAGCCTCGAGGAGATTCGAATTTGACCTGGACGTGCACCCGGAGACTAGGTTTTGCAACCTTGTGAAAAAGTGAGGGTGACGAGGGTGATGACACAGGAGGAACTGGGGATTCTGAAGCATCCGACTGTCGATGTTTTCTCCTGCTTAGGAGAGGGAATCGACGTTTGGCGCTTGACAGGGAGAAAGAAGGGGAAGAGGGGGAAGAATGGCCCTCGGCCGAGTTGCTTGACCTTCTGAGCGGCATGTTGGACCGATCTCGTTGATAACCGTTTTCCTAAATTTTTCGTGCGCCGTTCAAGAGGGCGTATAAGTCGAGAGGTTCGGTGCTCAACGGCACAAAGGGTCCATCGAGGACCGTGCTGCTGTGTACTGGTGTCTTCAGAAAGCGAGAGCGTACACAGATATTGTCGATTGGTGACAGGAGACGCAGCAGTGGAGAGATATCGAAGAAGAAAAGATTGAAGTCGTGAGTCCGGGCGCAACGAAAAGCAGAGACCACGGCAAGGAACTCAGCGGCGGCGGGGTTAGATAGCAATCTGGGTAGGATCGACTAAGACGCAGGCGCAGGCGGAGACCAAAAGTCTTGGGATACTTCGTTGGGTCAGACTTGGGCAGTAAGGTAAGTCAATGGATGGATCAATGAGCGAGCGAGCGGTAGGGCGTTTCCAAGGATGTGCGTTGGCGCAAGTTGAATGAAACACCAACTGTATCCGTATCCTATGACAGCCGTGTGAAAAAAAGAAAGGCTGTGGCTGGTTGAGCTAAGAGGCAGAAGCACTAATGCTTGTGAGGATCGCGAATAGCAAAAGATGGGATATCACTGGTGAACTATGAGGGGGGAGGGGGAACCGCCTGGCACGGTGCATGAAGCGTGGCTGGTCCTTTTAAAGATTCTTGCTTGGTGTTGCAGTCATCCGTATCTGTTGCCGGCTGGCTTGGACAATGCTCTTGGAGTTGGCTCATGGATCGATTCTCTCCATGTCAGATTGCCCAGTTCCCGGCGTATCTGGCTGTGTCTTTGCCAGAGTGGACTGTCATCTTGTCATGATCCAACACTTCTCTACCGGGACGCGCCGGTGGGGAGGGGTGGTCGCCGGGGGTGGTCTGTACTTGGTGGACTCCCTCAACTCCGTGGGTTCTTCGTTGACAAGGTTGGGATCATGCCACGGTGCTGAGCTTGATGGTGGTATCCACGTTTGGCCGGCTGCTGTGTCTTTGCCCTCTCGCCTCTGAGATGGAGGGAGGGAGAAATACCCTGTTCTTTACCGTTTAAAGTAACGGTTTTGGATGGGCATGGACATTTTGATGACGGCAATGGCGTGATGTTTCCGTTTATTCAATTGACGATCCCTCAGCTTCGGGCGGTTCCTGTTCATGTCATGGGGGTAAAGAAATGAATTGGTAGCTAGGTATTGGATGATGAGGCTCACGGCTTAAAGCTATCTGTACTGTAATTCAGCTTCTTTCCATTTTTCTTTCCAAATTGCTTCCTTCCTCCACCTCCACCCCCACCAAAAAATCGAGCTCTGTAAAACGGCTACTTAGATCCGATAACATGGACGTACCTGCCTGCCTGCCTGCCTACCTCCTGCATTCTCGTGCAAGTCATTGTGTACCTCCACCAGCTATGGATCCTAGTGCGGGTTAACGACTTGCATCCCCTGGAGGTTGGAGGCTGGACCCACGCTTATAGCGCCTCGGTGGATACCCGGGATCAGTTAAAACCCCACTGCAAAAATCGTCCATTTAACCCTGGCTCTCTAATCTTTTCATCATTCGATAAGTGAGGTTTGTGACTAGAAATTTTCCAGGCTCGGATCTGGGGCTCAAGCTTGGCTGCTCTGTACTAGCTAGGTATATACCTCGTCTTAGATCAGTTTTTATGACCTGCAGTAAGACAGACGTCTTCCCCATATTTGTGTGTTCAGCTTTTTTCGGCCACAAATAAGTTAGGGTAATGTCAAGGATATCAAATTGCAAAATGAGGGCTACCTATGGTGAATATGTGCATACTTGGCTGCTATCAAAGCAAGGAAAGAAGGGTTTTTGGCTAGATCCTTATGATGAAACCTTGAACTCGGTTACACGCGCATGCGATATGAACTTGGATGCCCGCTCTAGGCGATCACAGCACAGCTGACATGCTGTATGGGGGAGTTTCCATAATAATTTTCGAATACCGTATCTCACGAGATGAGACCAAAACAGATGACGGGTTGTCAGGCAGTTCAAGGCCGGCCAGGTCCAGGTTTTCTGTTCTGATCCGGCAGACTGGTTGGCTATAGGTTACATTTGAATGAACTGATATCCCCTTAATTTACCTATTTTGATATCACCATCCTCGTTCGGCAGCTGTGTTTGCTCTGCTTCAGCCACCGGAACAAAAATCTGACCAACCACAACACAAGGCTTGCAACTCCGAGACTACCAGTAGTTACACCACGAAGTGAATGATTGGTATATCAACGAGCTGAGTGGTCGCCCTGAAATCTATTGAATCTCAATCATTCAACTGCAATTGAAGGACGTGGCAGACACAACCATTCTTGCCAATGGATCATCTATACTGCACGGTGCGCAGCAATATCTTGTTTGAGCTGGCTCTGCCAACGGTGATGGCATCCCCAACTCACTTCCAAATGCCTCTCCCGTGAGCGAGTCCTGCCGGAATTCTGCGTCACGATCTGGCCACTAAGGAATCCGTTCACCATTGGATCTGGGTCTGCTGCCACCCGACAAGCAAAAGTCAGACCACGCCTGCGCAGGCATGCCAGGCTTCCCCGGCGGCATTTATGTACATATGTATGTACAGTTCAGACTTTGCATTGCATCGAAACGCAGTCACCAGTGCGTGCATTGCAGGGCTGTAGGTACCTAGCATTAACCCGGATTTGTTTGGAGCTGCCTTGCTCTTTAATGAGGCCAGTGAGAGTACTTATATCAGTATATTTTGACCAATTGATATCAATTAACCACGTACCTGTCATTGCGTAGCACGACGACGTGTAGTGAAAATCATCCATCTTTTAACCACAAAATCCATGGACACGTACCGGTTGGAAGGCCTCTAGTTAGATATGTAGTTACTTCACAAAAAGCAAACTGCATTTAGCATCATGACCATGACATTTATCCTTGTCTTGCCTTCACCCGATTTTCCCCGGAATCTCAGATCAGCGTTGGGTTTCTTACCCTACAGCCATCCCATCACACCCAGTTGGTACACTTTTTATATCTCCTGGGCATGTATGTCATGTCATGCTTCATCCTACAGATTTAAATCATCTCCGCAATAACGGCCGGCTCCATCCTTCCATATGTGCATACATGCATTTGCTCCAACGGACCGGAATTGTACGCATTCTCGGCTTTCGACCGGGACCATGATCCGCCTAGAAACCTCCGCGTAACCTCAACAAAGTTTGATGCGGTGCACTCACATGGATGTCTGACATTTCATCAACTGAGACAAACCCCATGACCAGTGATAACTTATTCGGATCATGCTCAACCAAGTTGCCAAACTGGTTTGAGTGCCAAGTCTAGATCTGTCAACACATAGGCACATTATATTGTTGTCTGTTATGTATTAACGTTATAATCAAGTATACTCCCTTTGCTAAGACTTGACGTTAACTCTCGATCAATCAAATCGTTCTCGTTAATCTCAATCTACGTAAGCAGGCCTATATTATGTAGGTATATGACGAATAACCTTGCTATTATAGAATGTTCACTTATAGCACCTTTTTTAGTTTATTGAAACTTAAAAACGACAGTAAAAAGGGAGCGGCCGTGGCTTCCTTTCTCTATGCGGGAGCACCCGCACTATGTTTCTAAATGGCAATTCACCGTCAACACCACGACTCTACTATTTACCTTAAGGTTTGTTCAAAGGCACCTTAAACACTGAACATTGACAAAGAACACATCGTAACACATCTGAGGGTTATACCCACCCCATCACAGCTACAACATGACCCGAGATGCGATAATAATAATAACAGTTGATAACGCTGGAGACTTGCTCCCACTAGGGTTTACTCAGGTTGAAGTAGTACGACGCTTTAACCAACTGTTGGTTGTCGTTGGAAGATGCAATGCTTTTCCACACTGTATTGAGCTGGTTCCGTTGATAGCAACAACTCGTACCTACAGCTCAGGTTAGCATATCCCGAGAGTCATATCGACGCTTAGATGTCTATTGTTGACAACATGCAGGAGCTTGACGTGAGGAAACACCTCTTCATCTCTATGCATGACAAGGAATCAGAGGAAAGCTCAGTTATCAAGATTCAATATCCTCAAGTCTCAATAGAGGGTTGATACCAAGAGGGCTCGCCTTGACTTCTATCCCCCCGTCTTTGAGTATTCTGAAGACAAGACGCAATAAGAAAACAGTCTTTGAAGGTCACTAATGGAAATGAATGGATGGAAGAAATAAAATAGTGGACGAGAACGCGTCAATGCTTCAAGGGACGGCAACATGCAGAAGAGTGACGTTGGCGAATGCTGCCAGACCATTCACATATCCGTCTGCCTGATAGGCCATACTGTCAAATCTTGAGTGAATGAATGTTCCAGAGACTATAAATACTATCCTCAAGCCTACATCTTCAACTCTTCTTTCTCTTCTATCACGCCCCGAGCTGGACTAGCATTTCTGGAATCCGAACAGCCAGCGAACACAACAACCTCAAACCACCAGCAGCCATGGCCCACTCCGCCGACGAAGATTCAGACAGCGACGTATCTATTCGCCTTTATCACAGTAATCCCAAAATCCTCGTTGCCACCAACTCGTCCGAGTCTGCCAACAAGCATGTATCCCTCATGGAAGAGTGGAACAACTACTTCCAGAAAGGCACTATCCAGGACTTTCAGCGACTGTGTGCCGATCTAGGTCTGCCCAGTGATCTTCCAAGCAAGACTAAATGCCGAAATGTAAGTTAGATATCAAAGATGATGGAACGATACTGATGTAGCCCCAGGCACTCAAGAGCATCAACGTCAACATCAAGCAGTTTCTGGAGTCCAAGAAGAAGCCTGATGGAGTCAAGTTCTTCAAGAATCGACATGCACTCATTCGCTGGACCACCAAACACAAAGCTTTTTTCCCCAAACGCAAGCTGCCCGAGGGTAGCCCACTTCGCACGCTGATGAAGCTAATGTCCTAGCCGCTTGTCAGAGTATGCGAGGAGTACTGAGATTGGAGATTGCACGAGTGATTGAATGAATATGTGATGAAACACCTCTGTAGATCATAGAGACATTAGAGAATCACACGCCGTTTTGTGTCTATTAAATACCTAACTCCTAATCTCCCACAACCGAATCTTTCCTGAGTCATTACCAACCGCCAACAAATCACTCTGATTCCCAAACGCAACCGCCGTGATTCTTCCAAAAGGCGTCTGTTCAGTAGGCCAGTTACGGTACACCGTGCAAGTAGGCAGATGTACCAGCCGCAGAGCGTCTTTCTTGTGCTGACTTCCAAAAGCCATGAGTTGACCATCCGGCGAGAAAGCAATCTGTGTGATGGGGGTGACGAGCTGCTCAAAGACTCGTGTAGGCGTTGGACGCTCTTTGATGGACACTTCATCTGACTCGAGAAGGAGAAGCTCGTTGCGGTCGTAGATGTTGGTGATACCGCTCCTGGAACCGACAGCGACCCAGCGATCATCACCCAGTATAGCTGGCCCCCGATGACCACCGAGAGCGAGGACGATGCCACCAATACAACCCTCATCGTTCCAGATCCCTATGAAAGAGTGGCTTTCCATGCTATATTCGCCGACCTGGCCATCCTTTCCAAGGATAGTCATGCCATTTCCAGTGCTCCACCAAGCAAAATCCGCAATACCATGAACACTCGATAACCTGGCAGCAACAATCCACTGCATAGACGTTGTATTTAGAACGTTGATAATACCACCCCCCCTTTTTGTAGACGCAACAATCGCCATGTATCGTCCACACGGGCTGAGTTTGAACCGCTCCATGGTCTTATGCTCAAGCCTATGACCAAGGATCCGTGTCGTCTTCTGCACTGTTCCTGACTTGAGGTCCCAGTGGTGGAAGTATTTTCGTCGTCCAGCAAAGAACACCTTGTCGCCCTGGGGATATAAGAACTCGGCCCTTCGAACGTCGACTTGCTTGACTTGAACCGAGGTCAACTGAGGATTGGGCGTGGGATGAGCGGCGGGCGCGATGTGATGGAGGTAGAGAACAGAGGCGGTGCTTGAAGAGAGGAGGACTGGGAACTCGGGGTGGAAGGAAAGGCTGTTAACGGGGGCTTTGTGCGTGTCTGGGATCTCTCGTGTGCGTTGGATATCAATGACCTCGGGCCGTAGGCGTTTCTTGGTCGATCCAGCTCCAGCTCCAGCTAGGCTGTTGACATCGCGAAGGAATTTCTCCAGAGGCTGCGCAGAAACCTCCGAGTCGGAATCGCTGTCTGCCGACGAGTCAGATGCAGCGGATGATCGTCTTCGCTTGCTCGGCCGCCCATCTGCTTCGCGCGCCCACGCCGGGGGAGGGTTGAGTCGAAGGTACTGCTGTCGCAATCTTCTGCTGTATTCGGTCCCGCTGACAAGATCCTCGGCCTCTGTCTGTCGCAGCTTTCGTAATCGAGTGGCTCCTGCAAGAGAGATCGCCAGTCTTTCATCGTCACTGTCCTCCCAAGCAGGGGCGTTTCCATCAGTAGGCTTTGGTGCTTTTGTAACTTCCGCAGCACCTGGTCCAGCAGCCGTGTCGAACATGAAAAGGTCCGCATCGTCAACCTTTTCCAGTCCAGGATCTTGCTCAACAAGCTGGAGTTCGTTTCCCTCCGTGTCCCAGCTACTATTGAAAATTCCATCGTCTTTGAACAATTGCGCGCGGAAACCCGCCTTGTTACCTAGAACAAGTCGCTCTAACTCTTCCTCGTCTGAATCCTTATCGTAGAGTGCAACGGTCGGCTTCTTCTGAGGTACTTCATCTTCCGAGTCAAATTGGGACTCGCTCTCAGAGGAGGAGGAAGATGAGGGATCCAACATTTCTTCGTCTTGTGGCGGCGCCATTGTTTTCGTTCGTTAGTTGAAGTGAGTTTTGCGGTTCTGGGTTGAGAAATGTTCAGTCATGGAATTTTTTTAGAGGGTCCCAGCAGCCTTGCGCGCGCGACTGTCTATGATAGGCTGTTCAATTTGGAGGATGGTGGGGCTTTGGCCAATCACATACACCCTATGAAGCAAGGCTGATATATCGAACTACACTACATGAGAGGAGGGGTAGATGATAGAAAAGTTGAAAAAGATAGAATTTTGCTATATCTGGGTATTTAATGATATTGATCAACTATTCTGCTGCCGCCTGTGCCAAAACGCCTTCCAGTCTGTGCAGATCGGGACTCACTGACTCCAGAGACTTCAGTGTCAAACATGAGCCGGCCTGTGCCACATCAATCAGATTCTCAACTTTACCACCCTGGGCCAATCCAGAAATCAAGACTCCAAAGAATGTATCCCCAACACCGTTGACAGAAACGATGTTCTGAACTTTCTCAGCAGCGGAGAATAGTCGCATGTAGACTCCACCGACACTGGGGTGATCGCTCGTCGAGCGCGCGAGGATATACTCTTCGGCATCAGGGTCTCTCAATCGAGGATCGTCTTTTCCGAGGATGGCTGTAAGAAGAACACCTTGAGGTCCAAGTTTTGTGACCATAGTAGGAATGTAAGGGAGGAGTTGAACAGACTGAACGGGAACACCAGCGTCAGTCAGTTCTGCCGAGGTCATCTGGACAAATCGATCTCGAGCGCCTCGCATGCCAAAGGAGTCAATGATATCAAACCACTCAGGGGACTCCAAGTAACCATTATCTCGTGCTGCAGAGTGCATAGCCGCTAGCTCGTAGCTGTTGGGAGATGCGATATCAACTGTAGGCTTGGGAAAGACTCGTAGCTTAGGGTGTCCTTTCTGCGCACAGAAGAGGTTCATAGACTTGGCTGTCGAGACTGGCTCAAAAGCAATCTTGCAGCCTTGATCTTGGCCGGCCTTGAGCCACGCTCGGATATCTTTCTCGCTCCAGTTGCCATCCACTACCAACCACTTGGGCTTGGTTCCTCGCACAGCAGACTTCCAGTATTCGGGGAACGAGTGGTTTGTAAAGATTCCCATGTCCGCCATTGCCATGACTAGGTTCTTGTTTGCATCATTAACGGCAACGTACTGAGCTGTTCTGTTGGAACCGTGATATTCATGGCCCAGTGTTCGAATATAGGTAGTGTCTAGGCCAGAGGCCTTGAGCCCATTCAGAATAGTTTTGCCAGCACTACAACATTTTGGTCAGTATGGTTCAAATCTGATCTGTGAGACCAGGCTTACACGTCATCACCGACCATACTGCAAAGTCGTACTCGAGCATGGTTGCTAACAGAGTGGGCAGCGAGCGCTACATTATGGCCAACACCTCCAATAGACTGGCTGATACTGGATGGGTTCGAGGTATGGAGGATGGGTGAAGCGTCACCCGACTTTGGTGCATAGTCACAGCTTAGGTCAACAGCCACGGATCCAGCGACAAGGATATCAACCTTGCTATCAGACGTTACTTCTGGTGTCTTGAGCTCGGTGGGAGCAGCAATTGAAGATGGAGCGACAGGAAATGAATTGCTATAGCTACGATTAGATTTACGTCCGAGACCATTCATCGCCGCACTTACAAAGTCTTGACTGGTTCAGAACCAGAAGACAACAACCGTGAGAGTTCGACAGCGATGTTGGTGGCCCGGGTGAGGTTTGATGTTACCAGCGCCTTGTTGGCGACGGCAGCCTTCTCTCCTGTAAGCTCCTTGAGCCTGCCCAGGATATAAGGAGTGTTGGCGCTTCCAGTGAAGCCCTTCTCATTGGCCTCCCCGACAGCCTGCTCGATGTAAGCCTGCATCTCGAGGGCGGGAATGCCAAACTCCTCAGGGATAGGGTTTGCGAAGAGCAAGCCTGACTCAATGCCGAGCTTCTCCTGGGCCAGGATGATAGAAGCGGCTTCCTTTTCGGTGTGGACAACGGAGGGGCTCTTGACGCCACTGTCCCGAGCCCAGAAAGCCGGGAATTCAATTTTTCCAGATCGGCCATCGGAAAAGGTAGAAACATGAGCACCCTGAGTCTCGAGGAACTCTAGTGTTCTAGGAATATCGAGGAAGCCCTTGCAACCACTGCTAATAACAGCGACTCGGGTTCGGCCAAGTTCAGTGAGATCAGCAGAAACGTCCATCGAGTCGTGACCACCACGGTGAACACCGCCCAAGCCACCAGTACCAAAGACTCTGATGCCTGCTAGCCTTGCCAGCAACATAGTCCCAGAGATGGTGGTGCCGCCATGGATCTTGTTTCCTGCTAAACCCTGGAGTAGATCTCGGTCAGCCACTGTACCCCACGTATATCAATGATGCCGACTGTGGACGCAATGCTGTACATATGATGTAGATCAATGTCTAGCAAGCATATACTTTTCTTGACTTACCATTCCCGTAATGTAGGCAATATCTCTTCGAGATGCCTTGACAGCGCTTCCACTCTCAATCATGCGAACGATATCAGATGCAGTTGCACCAACAGTAGGCACACCATCAACAATGGCAATGATGGCGGGAATACCTCCATTGCTGCGAACGAGGTCTGAATGCTGGAGGGCAAGTTCATTACCCAGGGCTCCGTGAGTGTAGATGGTTGACTCGAGAGCAACGATGGGCTTGTTAGTAGCAACAGCATCGGCAATCTCGTCCGAGACCTTGAGAAACTCTTTTATACCAGCCAGAGAAGAGCTCATGAAGCGGCGTTGATTGCAAATCGGCCGAGTTCCGGCTCCGGAGCAGCGCCGAAGGACGGAGCCGCCGTGTCGGGAGATGAGGCTCGACAACCGCATGGCGTATGTACTGTACTGTGCTTGTGGTATGTAATGAGTGGCAGTTATACACGCCGATGATTGGGCTGCTAGGAAACCCTGAGGATCAAGATGAAGGATGGCGTGTTTGCATCAAGCTGCCTTTGGTGAGGGAAGAGAAGCGTCAAACTGACCTGGCAACCCGAGTTGGTACTAGAGTCGGGCAAGAAAAAGAGCCTCGGATCAACAGATACAGTATCGGCAACAGCTAAGAAAAATCTATTGATAGCCCTATCGTGAGTAGGTACTAATCTTTGGCCATGAAGAAAGAAAAGAGCTCCACAGCGTCCAATTTGGTAACTCGAGGTTCTTTTGCTTCTTGACTAGCACCTATCGGAGGGCTCCGTCGGTAAACCCCTCCCTGTCATTTATTGGATCTTCAACTAACAAAGTTAGGAAGCAATTCCGCTGCAAACTTGAGGGTTTTTGCAATCCCAAAGACCGAAAATACTATTTTATTTAATAATGGTATTTCCTTTCCCTTCAGGATGGGGAAGTGAGTGAGGTCCATGCATCGTTGAATGTCCCTGTCAAGTAGATCTTTCACCGGGCTGTAACCTCAGCATGGGTTGATAACAAGACTATCTATGTACAGTATGTACTACGTAGTATAGCAAACAATAGAATGGATCCATGTTAGTTACAGAAATCTCAACGAAGTTTTGACAATGCTAATTCTCTACAAACAGTTGAGAAACAGACAATTCACAGCCTCTGTTTATATGTCCTCAGGCTCGTTAACCGGCAAAATATCCTTGTCTTCGCCTTTATCAAGGACCAAGGCCCCTCAAACACATACCAAGAAACCAGGGATTTCACATCTGTATTGGAGACTCGGCCGAGCCCAATCTCCGGTTTCAGAAGTAGATATATGGTAAATTGAATCCTGTGCCGTGATCATGATTTTGGTGTTTCTGCTCCTTTTTCCTGCCCTCATTTTACGCCTGGACGCGTATAGTGCTTCATTTTGTGAGAATGTTATCATCAAAGCAATTACTTGCCACCCTGCTGCCCCTGGCCGGGCAAGCACTTGCACAGAACTTTACCATCTCTAATGGTCAGATCTTCACTCCTGGCTTTGTAGTTCTAGACGCCCCTCAGCCAAACACGCCCATGGGAGGTGGTAAGTTGACACTGCCTAGAATATGGATGATGGCCTCACGACACTAACACTGGTGGTCCAAGACACACTGCACGTTGCTATAGATGTGACTGCCAATGGAAAATTGCCGCTTCCTCCACACGATGAAGATGACGACAACCAGATTTTTAGTATCGAGATGTTCCTCTACAGCTACACGACAGGACGCAACTTTACCATATCCAATAGAACTGCAGCCGCCAATAACGCGAGTCTCGGCGAGATCATGACTCAGGAGCCTGGAAGCACGGTCAAACACATCGATTGGGTCTGGCCAGATTGTCTTGTAGGTGATGGAGAGCCAGAAGGGGATAGTGATCGCGGTGTCTACAACGTAAGCAACACTCTGGCCCGTTGACCCTGGATACCTTCTCATATTGACTTTGTGTAGATTTCTATCCGGCAAAACTTTAGGTTCAACGGCGATGACCACTATACCATCTTCGACGTCCCAATCAAAGTCACCAATTCGATCTCCGAGGATGACAACCGACCAACCTGTGATGAACTATCGAATGAGCTACTCTCGCCGGAGGAAATCGACGCAGAGGCAGCTAACGATGTGGGCGTTTTGTTTGCGCCTGGTGATTCGACTGAGCTTGATGCAAGTGGTAAAGACTCGATGGGGTCTGTCGTTGGTCCGAATATCGTGGCGTATTCTGGAGTCGTGAGCCTATTCATGGCTATGCTATTATAGATTTTTCAGTCTCCGCATAGCATTCTGATGCCTTGTTTAAATACCAGCTTTTGTATCTGGTTCATAACGAAGCATTGGTTAGAGAAATGTGATCCATTCTTCCATTCTCTTGCAAAGTCGCAAAAATTAGCAGACAAAATTAGAATTTGATAATACCAAGTTGAAATAGCCAGCCTCATTATTTAACTACTTGACTAGTGTGACACTCGATCTAATTCCGCTAACCAATGCAGGTCACCACATCGCCATCTCAACCAGCATCTGCCATGTCAAATAGCGGGCGATTCCCGTTTAGCATAGCGTTGCAGCCTCAATTGCGGGGTCACTAAAACGCCGAGGAACAATATCCAACACTCGTTAACTCATGATCGTCCAGCTTGGCCCAAGCAGAGATATTCCTCGGTAAGAACTGCTACGAGAACCCTGACATAGCTCTTGTATTATTACCCCAGATTACTCATCCCTGTAGATAGTTGCGGTCAGTTGCGAATTGGTAGCTCTTCGTGGAAAGGAGCCTCGGTTTGAGTGTCCATCATGACGGATGCATCAAGTTTGCTTCCCCTCCTTAACTGCGCATTGGACGCGCAAAGGGCCTTGGCCGTGTACTTGAAATGTTGTCTTGGACCCAGGCACTTCTTGTTCTTTGTGTGGTCGGAGAGTAATTAGATCTCGTTTTGCAATCGACCAAAAATCTTTACTTAGACCAAGCGCTCAAATCATCATCATGCCGATGCACAAAGGACTCATCCCACGCGAAGGCTTCTGCGCTGACGTTGTGCTGAGACTTATTCGTCAAACCGCTCTTAATCCAGCTCTTTTGCTTCCTCTCGTGCTGTTCGCTCGCCTCACCAAACAGGGTCAAGACCTCTCCATCCTCCACCCGAGCGCCTCTGGACACCTCAAGACACTTTTATACGTTGCCCTCGCGCGATGGGTCAGCGGCTGGTGGTCCGACAAGACTCGAAACAACTGGGTTGACGACAAATATGACTGGGAGCGAGAGATTGTGCTCGTAACCGGCGGCGCTGGAGGAATTGGCGGCCGAATCGTCAAGCTGTTTGAGGAAATGGGCGTCAAGGTGGTTGTCCTCGATGTTCAGCCCATGTCCTTTGAAGTTGGTATGTGGTCCCTTTATTAATATTTATATAATACCCCGGTATCCCGTACAGCATCGGAATTAGAGAAAAGACTAACTTGATACTTGATAGCGGCCAATGTGCACCACTTTCAATGCGACCTTCGATCTCCCGAAAACGTCGAGGCCGTCGCCGAAAAGATCAGGGCTGACGTTGGACAGCCGACCGTTGTCATCAACGTTGCTGGAGTTGTAAGGGGCAAAACTATTCTGGAAGCCCAGCCTAGCGATATTCGCTTTACTTTCGACGTCAACACGTTTGCGCCCTTTTGGGTAGCAAAGACATTTCTCCCTGATATCGTCACCAACAACCATGGCATGTTTGTGACACTGACGTCTTATGCGAGCTGGTTAACAATTCCTAACCTGGTCGACTACGGCGCTTCCAAAGCAGCTGCACTGGCTTTCCACGAAGGACTGACTGCTGAGTTGGCCACGAGATACAATGCGCCCAAGGTCAGGACTGTTATCGTCCACCCAGGCGCTACCAACACTGCCCTTTTCACAGGGTACTATCAGAACACTGACTTCTTCATGCCGCCACTGGCGCCTGAGTCAGTAGCCGATGCTGTGGTCAAGCAAGTTCTTACAGGGCGCAGCGGGAGTGTTATTCTCCCTGGCACTGGGGCCCTATTGGCCGCTCTAAGAATGCAGCCAGACTGGTATGCGATTCCTGTGAGAGCAAGGGCACAAGCATACATGCAGAACTTTAGTGGTCGTCAGGTCATTAAGGATGTAGATGCTGCTGTTGAAGATGGCAGTCATGGAAAGGAAGCTGACCATGCTGGTGAGAGTACGGTTCTGGTGTCTTAGTTGACGCTGTAATGGGTTTCTGGCACTGCTAATGAACTATCATGATCTGGAATTTGTGTATTTTGTTGGACAAACTGGCAAGTTGAAAGCAATGAGGGCAAATGATGAAGAGAAGAGTGTTTCTCGGTTGGTTACTTGGGTTGAACTTTGGTGTTAGTTCATGATTCCTGTTATCGAAGTATACGATCTGAAGGGCCTGAGCCGATTCCAAATGTCCGCTGCAGTGGTAAACTCTGCCATATCCGGCTACAGTAGTAATAGAAGACATCGCATTGGATGGAAGAAGTTATCCTTAGGCGAGGTGTACCTATGTAATTCCTTCGCTACAGGATCCAGTCCGACTAAACAGGACCAAGTCCGAAGCAACCAGTGATGTGCGCTATAAGTGATCCATGCAATAGAGTACCACTGCGTTGGTGATGTGCTTGATGTTCTTACCATGTTGGTGGTGCCAACTGACTGACATTCCGAGCATGCACCCAGATATGCCGTTCTGTCGGGGTGCATATAACGCGCGGCCCAACTCGAGTGATAGTCAGGCATGGGCCGACCCGAATGATTCGATTAATTAGTCAACAGATAGCGTTTGGACTTGGGCTGACCCCGATGCGGAAAACCTCCAACGGGTGAGCCGGCGGCAAGGCGCCTCCAGATAAGATGAAAAATGAGAAGACGTCGCTTATGCTGCACAGCGTATAAGGATCAGCATCGCTGTTAACACCTATAATATACATATTTGCAGTCATTGTGACGAATTTTGACAGCTTGCATACATATGTATGTATGCAGTTAGGGTACGGAAAAAGAGGATCCCCTTCTGCCAAATACCTTGTCTGCTTGTATATCATGAGATGATCATCGTTCGCTGCATGTCGTGGTGAAGGGCCCCATCATCAGCTCAACAACGTGAAATGTGGCAGCGTAGCATGTAGGGCAAGGGGTATCTGCAGACTGGAGCCAGGGGTTATCCTTGATGGTAGATGGTAGAAGAAGAAAGAAAAAGTAAAAACAGAGAGAAATCTATGCAACCTTCAGTTGCAGCAAGAGAGCGGTGTTGGGAGGATTGCAGCATTAAATATGTACATATGTATCTATGCTAAGTTGATCCATAGCTTAGCATCATGCTTGCGTCTTTTGTTGCAAAAGCCGGTGTCATATAAACTTAGTACTAATAATAAAAGTATGTACTGTACCTCAGGCACAGCGCTGCATGTATCAGTGTTGAATCCATGTGTTATCAGATCTATCCCATCCGAGTCAATGAAATAGATCCTATACCTATGTACCTATAAACACAACTTACGGTGTAGTTCCTTGACTTTTTAGACGGCAACTCCTGGACTTAACTAGATCTGTCATCGACTTTGCAAACCCTTAGACAAAGCCTGGGGAAACCGGTGTTAGATGGATGGATCGCACAAATGATCGATAATGACACCGGCCGAGAACGGCCCTATCCTGGTTCAGACCCTGAGCTTCCGCAAGCGTTTCCGTATACATAGGAGAAAAGGCGAAGGAACTTAACAACATGCGATAGCAGGCCCTGATGCTCCATCGTTCATGTCCTGACCGAAGCCAAAGACTGCACCACATCTGAAAAGGGTATAACAAGTTAGCAGATGCGGATTCAATATTGTACGAGACGAGAGATTCTACCTACGTAGGAGGTACTTTAATCCTTGCTGCTGTCAGAGCAGCGAACGCACACAATTACCAGACACACCACGTTTTCATCGGAGACTAGCAGCCGCAGAAGTGGATTCTTGGACAAAACGGCGCGAGCGTGTGGCACGGGTTCAACGTCTTTTTTTTTCTGTCTTGGTGTAAACCGTCGTCATTGTCGGAGAGGAGGTGGTGGTCCAGGCCGGGTCCGTGTTCTAGCCTTGTTTCTAGCTTGTGTTAATATTCTGCAGTTGATTTGTCAGGGTTTCAGGACTATTTCGTTTGAGATCTATAAATATGTCCATATATATTGATTCATGTTGGAAGAGCAAGGCATTAGATATCAAGTTTGTTTCACTCTTTTTTTCTCAACCAGCCAACTTCTGATACTCGCTCTGCACTTCGGAGCAACATCAATTCATCAATTATTAATTATCGTCCAATCATATGCTAGATGATCAAGCGGGGCCATGGACGTCTGGAGACATCCAATGGTGTGGACCCCTTCAAGCTCTTCTGAAGTTCCAGCGGCAGCAAGGATCACCGAGCTTAGCTCTTGGCTAGCGAGTGAGGGCGGGAGGATTTCAGTAAGGGCCCTGGAAGCTAGACCCAGTTGGACGTGTCAACCGTGTCGTCTGAGTGGACCGTGTGGCAGCGAGCCAGCAAAATCTCCCGCGAAATCAGCCCATTTCTCGTCTCCTCGTCAGGTCTGGCGTCGCCTGCCTCCGCCTGCTGGCGATAATCATGTCATGCCATTTTTTCTGCTCCAGGCAATTGTGACCCCATCTCACCTGCCCTTGCTGCCCTCGACCCTTGCCTGTCCTTTCCCATCCATTCTTTGTCGCTTTTTCTGAATCAGGAAGCCTGTGCAGCATCCACCCCTTCCTCCTAGCCCCCCGGTCATAGGTTGCTTCCCATCACCCCCCGAAATCCGGTACCTGCCCTGCCCGTTCGTGGGCGCCGTAGTTAGGTATTTCCTATATCTGACCTTGAGGCTGGCTCGGAATAGCTTCATACATACCTACTTAGCTCGGTGTCCTTCTCCGTGCTCCGTCGTCCATCCTCCGTATCTTCTTCCTTCGTCTTTGCCGCAGCCGTCTCGTCCACCTTGATCGCCATTCTCACTCATCGTAGTCTGCGTGCGCACCTGCACAAACCCTTGTCGTCTCAAGTTGTAGCTTGTCAGTCAGATGCAGCCTATCCAATAGTCACTCGACCCTTCTGCCCCGCGACTTCGAAACCCCCATACTCTTAACGATCGATCTATTCCATCATATATATATCCAATTAAGACTACGCGGCCCCTCTTCAAAAATCTTCAAGAACTTTACAGCATCCTCGATTCGCAAATTCCATCCCGACAACATACTCTCACCAGACGATACCCGACCTTAACTACATAACACAACACTTATAACTGAGTGGGCGGACCAACTCGGCAGAAACCAACTTACTGAATACATATATTACTTCGCACGCCTCTCATCCTTGTCGCCAGCCTCCTCGTTCGCGATATCCCATACCTTGGTCCAGGCCTTCTCCGCCGCCTTTATTTGTCGCAACTACTATAGGACGACACTCTGTCTACCAACTGATCCGACAGAGGTCGTCCATGATCTTGTGATCCCCTGACGACTTCCACCGTAATTGGTACCTGGCATTATTCGATCTGACGACATGGATCAAATGGAAATCCCCTTTCCAGCCCACCGTGAGCGCCAGGAGGGTTCCCCTCCTCCGTTTCAAGACCCTCTCGCTCTCCTTCGAAGTCTGCCCGAACCTCCGCTGGAATGCCAAGTCTGTGTCGTAGGCGCAGGACCTGCAGGTCTCATGCTGGCCGCAAACTTGACCAGATTCGGTATCAACGTCGAGGTGATCGATGACCGAGCCGACCAGACGCCCGTGGGAAGGTAAGATCCCAAGAACTCAAAATTGCCGTTGGGCCAAGCCAATTGACCTCAAACCAGAGCCGATGGCCTACAGCCAAAGACGATCGAGACCTTTAGACAAATGCGACTATCGGACACTCTACTAAAACAAGGTGTTCGCGTTTTCGATATTGCTTTCTGGCGGAGCACTGCAGACGAATCGCTTCGCCGACTTGGCCGCGAAGTTCACTACCCGCCCATCATCGACGTTCTCGACCCCTACATTCTTCTCGTTCACCAGGGTATGGTTGAAGGGCTCTTTCTTGACGATATGAAGAAGCGCGGCAAGGAGGTCCGTAGAAATATGGCTTTTGAGTCCTACAGTGTCCCAGACGACAAAACCGGTCCTCTTCAGGTCAACTGCCGTGCCAATGTCAACCAGGACAAGCGCTCTGTCCTGGCCCAATACTTGATTGGATGTAAGTGATTTCTTCTCGTCCCAAGTTTGCGCTTAGGAACTAACAGTTGCTAGGTGATGGTGCGCACTCCAAGGTCCGCAAGAGTATTCCTGATGTCAAAGCCGTTGGCATGTCTCAAGCCGCCATTTGGGGTGTTCTCGACGGTGAACTAATTACTGACTTCCCTGATATCTGGTCCAAGACGCTCGTATACTCACAGGAGCATGGTTCAATTCTCATTATTCCTCGGGAGAGGAACATGACGCGTTTCTATATTGAGCTGAAGGCTGGTGCCAAATTTGATCGCCGCGATCTGGGTCAAGAGTTCATGATGAAGCGCGCCAAGAAGATTATGGCACCGTTCCGCTTGGACTGGAAGTACGTTGAGTGGTTCGGCCGTTATCAGGTTGGTCAGAGGGTTGCCAGTCGCTTCACTGATGGCCACCTGAGGGCATTCCTGGCTGGCGATGCCAGTCACACCCACTCTCCCAAGTCGGCACAGGGTATGAACACCTCAATGCACGACTCATGGAACCTGTCGTGGAAGCTGAACCTCGCGATCCGAGGTCTGGCCAAGCCAAATCTACTGGAGAGTTACGAAGAGGAGCGACGCAAGATCGCCCTGGATTTGGTTAACTTTGACTATGAGCATGCGAACCAAATTGCAGGCGGAGACGCTATTGCTCTCGCAGAGAACTTCAGGACCAATGTTCGCTTCATTTCCGGAATTGGTGCTGAATATGGTGAGAATGCCATCAACAGACCAGGAGTTGGAAACAACCACTTTGTCATGGGAGACGCCAAGCCCGGTTGCCTATTGCCCCCTGCCAGGGTTACTCGATATATCGATTCCAACCCTGTGGATGTCCAGCTCGACATTCCTATGCTGGGCCAGTTCCGTATTTATCTTCTTATGTGGGATGTTCAACAGTCATCACCTTTCTTGCAGACTTTCTGTCATGCAATTGCTGGTAGAGATTCCTTCATTAGCAGGCTATCTGCTGCGGCCAGCGACTCTTATGCCTCTCAGCCTAGAGTTCCGGCTCCTGAGGATGTTTACTCCCGACCGGAGCGGTATACCGTCGTCAGCCACCTCTTCACCTTTGGTCTTATCAGTAAGTTTCTTGTCTCATGTGCTTGCTTCTAAATCACCTGCTAACACTTATTTAGCAACCATGCCCAAGACGGAAATCGAGATCTCGGATCTTCCACCACTTCTCCAAGACAGCCGCTGGACCTTCTACCTGGACGATATTCCCGACCAGGACACCCGTGGTGCTCTGTGCACTAACAAGTGGCTCGGCAGTCTTGGGCCTGGTGAGGTGGCCATCGTCAATGTCCGCCCTGATGGCTACGTTGGTTCAATAGGTCGATGGGACTCAAGCCTCGATGACTCTGGTATCCAGGCGGCTCGATGGCTCGATAATTATTATGACGGATTTATGAAAATCCCAACGCAGTAAGCCCTAGGGCGATAATGAGATAATATAGACAACCAGACCAAGCCCACAAAACTCTGTACTCATCCATACTCTTTACAAGGATTTTCGACACCGTATATCCATATATCCTTGAGAATGGAGTTGTTGAATACTTTTATCACTTTTGATGCAAACTCATTGCGTTGTCCGACTTGGGCTGGCATCATCAAAGAACAGAGACGGGCAGGACAAGACAGAAAAAAGACCAGCTAGTCACCACGCTGAGAAAGAGGAGGGAAGAAGGGAAAAATGCACACTTAGAGATGGACAATGCTGGGAACATAGAAAAGAGGGACAAGGGCAGTGATATCGACTGCCAGACAGGCGTGATCTCACCCATCTTACGACACGTTAGGTAGTTAGGCCACTCATATTCCTATTTTATTTGTGATGACATGTATCATATGTGCTCATTTCGAGTTTCGAATGTTTTTGAAATTTCATAGAAGACTTGGTTGAGCCTAGTAGGCTGCTCATGCTCCCATTATTTGCTAGTTATTATATGGTGTTCATTCCACATCAATCTTCCATATCTTGCTTGCTTTTCCTTTAACCCCCCCAAAAAAAAAGATTCATCCAAGTCGTTGCGTGATTATTGTTGTGTAGGCATTGAAACATCAGCCTTCTTAGCAACAGCATCAGCACTCTGCCACAGAGCAGTGACAGTCTTGAGCTGAGTATAGAAGTTGATACCGGGCTTTCCGTAGAAGGTGCTGGCACCACCACCAGCAATAGACTTCTTGTTACCAGTAAAAGAGAACATGGGCAGAGGTACGGGAATAGGGACATTGATACCGACCTGACCGGCCTCAATGTTCTTGCGGAAGGTCTCGGCAGTAGCACCAGACCTGGTGAAGATAGCAGTGCCATTGCCGTATTCGTTGTTGTTGATTAGGTCGATGGCATCATCAATGGTCTCAGTGTTGAGGCAGACAAGGACGGGACCGAAGATTTCCTCCTTGTAGCAGGTCATATCGGGTGTGACGTTGGTAATGATGGTAGGGCCAACCCAGTTTCCGTTAGGGTACTTGCTGGGCTTGTAGCCACGACCATCGAGAAGAATTGTAGCGCCCTCCTTCTCGGCCGACTCAATAAGCTTCTCGATGCGGTCTTTGCTCTGGGGCGAAATGACAGGACCGAGGTCAGCACCCTCTTCGAATCCACCATTGACGTTAAGGTGCTTAGCTTGCTCAGCAACATCGTTGAGCCACTCCTTAGTTTCACCGACCATGACGAGAGTGCTTAAGGCCATACAACGCTGACCGGCAGCACCGAAAGCAGCACCAACGATGGAGTTGATGAACTGGTTCTTGTTGGCATCGGGAGAGACGACAGCGTGGTTCTTGGCACCCAGGTTGGCCTGAACACGCTTGCCGTTAGCGGAACCGCGGCTGAAGATATACTCGCCAGCCTTGTTGCCACCAACGAAGCTGATGGCCTTGATAGCGGGCTCGTCGAGAATGAAGTCGACGGTGCGGTGGGCACCATGGATGATGTTAACAACACCTTCAGGGAAACCAGCCTTCTGGACAAGTTCCGCAATGATCATAGCAGCACCAGGATCACGCTCAGAAGGCTTGAGGATAAGGGTGTTACCAGTAATGGTGGCGATAGGGATGCACCAGAGAGGAATCATGGCAGGAAAGTCTAGGCATTGGTTAGTTAAAGTACGATGCCGGCGAGAGATAAGTAATTACTCACTGAAGGGGCAGATAGCAGCCGTGACACCCAGAGGCTCACGGTATGTTCGGGTCTCCATGTCCTTGGAGACTTCGAGAACCTCGCCCTTGAGAAGCTCAGGGGCAGCAATGGCAGCCTCGGCGACTTGAAGACCTCGGAGGACATCACCCTTAGCATCAGCAAAGGTCTTGCCCTGCTCAAGAGTAATGCTGGCGGCGAGGCGGTCCCAGTTCTCACGAATAAGCTGGACAAAGCGGAACATGATCTGCTGTCGAGAGATAACAGTAGTGTTCTTCCATGACTTGAAGGCTTTCTCAGCACTTGCAACAGCAGCCTTCATCTCAGCGTCGGTCATCTGAGGGACGCGAGTGACGAGCTCGTTGGTAGCAGGATCGTTCAAGTCGATGTACTTATCGGTCGAGGACGAAACAAACTTGTTGTCGATGAAGTAGGGAGTATCGACCGCCTCGACCTTTGCGTGGGTGGTGGGATAGCTGCTGGCAGTGGAAGCCAGAGCAGCTGTCACAGGCTGAAGCTGCTTAGATGTCGCATGGATGCGTCTGGCAGCGACATGGGACGAGCCGCTGGTGATGTTGGAGGAAGCGAGAAGAGAGGATCGAGAAAGGGCGGGAGTAGATCGGCTGGAAGCACCCAAGCCACGAGAGATTGCGCGACGCATGATGCTGGTGATGGAGAGGTAGTGTAAGTGAGAGGGAGAAGAGGGGGAGGAAGAGCAGTTGGCCTCGACAACACCAATGAGGCAACAATCAAGTAGGAAGGTCAAGATTCAAAAGGTCATGGGTTCTCTACCTAGACTTTTATACTGAGAAGTTGCCACGGCTAAGCTACCGGTGCGGAGGCAATGGAGGGAAGGAAGGTCACCACCACCTTCAGCCAGCCATCAGTGTGCGGGGCAGCAGGAACGATGGAACTCATGATAAGCTAGCAAGCAACTGCCTCCAAGAGCCATCTACCTAAGGTAAGGTAGGGAGGGAAGGTACTGCTGACATTTCTGGAAAGTGTGGGGTAATTGCCGAGTGAACCCCGGTTTGTCCGCCGGTTGCCGTCTATGCCGATGGATCCCACGGGCCGGGGTTGGGGTTTGTCTCCCAATTCGAGTCTCTCACTGGTTGAGAATGCCGACGAGAAACTACTAAGACTTCACCACTCTACCTATCTCTGTCTCCCTTTGCCTGCCTAATCAGGAAACATATCTTTCTTGAGTGGCCTCCCACCTGGATTACTTGGCCTTTATCTATAAGACGTCGGTGTCACTTCCCAATGGATGTTTGTAGAGGGCGTTCACGATACTGACCTGTATCAATCTAGACGCCGATTTCGGGAGCAATGGTTGTTATCAAATCAATAGCTATCACGAGATGACACTGCTAGTGAAACGTCGAGTCACCTTGAAAAAACTTATCAATTGTTTAACATCCCTATCGCTGTTCTGATGCGGCAAATAAATCATAAGAATAGTGTACATTTCCTTCCAAACTTGCTTCTCTTACTTCCATTGACCTTGAACTGATTTTGAATACCACCCTCCAACAGTAGCAAACCGTCTGGATTTTCGCCCATTGTTTCTCTTACGACTGGCTGCGAGTGTTGCGCTTGACGGCACCCTTGGCCTGCTCGGCACCGGTGGCGGTGGCCTCGGCAGCCTTGTCCTTAACCTGCTTGGCCTTATCGGAAGCCTTCTCAGCAGTCTGCTGGACAGCAGGGGACTTGCCAAGGTTGAGGAGAACAGCGATAAAACCAGCGGTAAGGAGGAGAATACCAGCAAAGGCACCAGCAACCTCAGGGACGAACTTGATAGCCTCGATGGGGTCCTGAGCGGCGATGGCCTTGAAGAGTTCGACCTTCTCGGTAATGTAGTGGACAGGGTCATCGAGGAACTTGAGGTCGCTAGGAGACTTGGGCTTGTCCTCATTCTTGGGCTTGTCAGCATCAAACAGGGCCTTCTCAATGGGGTGCTTGACGCCAAAGGTCTCCTCGGCAAGCTTATTGGCATCCTCAATAGAGTGGCCGATGTAGATGTTGTCGAAAAGAATGTCGTTCTGCATGGTCCAGATCTCGAAACCGATGGCTCCCATGGGCTCAAAGTTGGCAGGGGTCTTGTCCTCGAAGTAATCGGGGTTCTTGATCTTGCGGGGAGCCCAGGTTCCCTTGTAGGCAGGGTTCTCAACATAAGGTGCGGTCCACTTGCCCTTGTAGTCAGGGTTGCGCTTCATGGGCTTAGTCCACGGGCCACAGCCAGCAACATCGGCACACTTGGGGTTGGGAACGGTAGGGGCAATCCAGTCGCCATCCTCGTCGTCATCCCAGTCATCAGGCTTCTCAGCCTCGGGGTCGGGAATGGTGACAGACTCCTCCTCAAGCCAGTCCTCGGGCTTCACGGCCTCCTCATCAACAACCTCGTAAGGGGCATCCTCATCCCAATCCTCGGGCTTCTTGGCCTCGGGGTCGGGGATACGAGCCTCGTCAACCCAGTCCTCGGGCTTCTTGTCATTCTCATCGTCGATCTCGGCCGGAGGGTTGACGGCAGGAGTGAAGTCCTCCAATAGGCTTCCAGTCTTGACCTCCTCGTTGTTCTGCTTGATCACGTAGGTGTTGTTGGGGTGAACAATCAGAGTGTAGAGCTCGGTGGTCTTGACGATCTTGGCTGAGGGGGGAGAGTCGAGGTGCTTCTCCTCGTACTTGCCAGTCTTAGGGTTCTTGTGGTTGAAAATGAAGTGAACCTTGTTGTTGTAACCACACTTGTCGGGACCGAACATGATCACGTAAGGGGTTGTGTTGCCAAACTCTTCCTGGTGAAGAGCCTTGTTATCGCGGAGGAGCTTCATGTAAGCACCACCACACTCGAGGCCGCCTGGAGGCAAACATGTCAGCATGGGCCATCGTTCAACGGGATTCCAGAGCTATGCTTACCTTGCAGCTTAACCTCATACTGAACCACGAGGGTGTTGTCCTTGTTATCAATCTTTTTAGGGAACTTGGCAGAGATGGCGTGGTGAGCAGCGGGGTTCTTGACAACAAGACCCTTATCACCCTCAATTCCCTTGTATTTGACGGGCTCCTCGACGGCCCACTCGCCGACGTAGGCCCATTCCTCCTCGGTGCCAGTTGTATCCTTCTTTGCGTGAGAGGGCTTCCATCGCTTGTCCCAGTCGTCGGTGAACTGCTCAAGGAAGTCGGCCTTGAGGGTGGTGGGCTGAGTGGTGGGTTAGCTATCAATTGACTGTGCCATGAGCTCATGAGGGGCTGGTAGCACCCATCATGAGCTCGATTATACGTTAAAAGACTTACAGTGAAGGTGGGCAGCTTGTCAGGAACAGAGGGGGATGCCTCCTTGACGTCCTCGGCGTGGACGTTGCCTGTAAGCATGGCAGCCGACATGGCCGCCGCGACAGCGTTGAGCTTCATGATGATGAGGTGACGAGGCGTCACTTGAAGAGGAGGAGCTGTGTAAGTGGAGGAAAAGAAACAATCAAGAAAAGAGACAAGGTGTACACTCGGTTGAGGGGATTCCCAGCGTTCGAGGAGATTGGAGGTCCAAGATCGAGGTTGAATTGGAAGAAAGAAGCGAGAGGTGGCGTCTTAACAATGAGTGGAGAGCTCTGCCTTAGTAGTGTTGAGGACACGTAGAACGAAGAAGCTCAGTGACAGAGCCGCCTAAATTTCAGGGATCCCGGACAGGCGAGGAGAGGGGCAGCTGCGTCGCGCTAAACTCAATCTTGCCTAGCCAGTATTTTTCCCCAAGATTTAGGTGGTATGGATTTCCAATTCTTTCTTTTTCCTTCCTTTATCAACTCAGCAACAGATAGCTCTCTGTTCATATTAGTTCATAGACCAGCTGTCAAAATGGCCCATGACGCTTGACAATACCGGAGAAACTCGAAAAATTGACCAGGCCCTGCGGACTCGAAAATTAGGTTTAAGCTAGCTGATTAAGGTACCTACCTAGGTAGGTAGCCAGCAGTGAAGTTGACTGTAGACACGTGATTGTAGACTGGTAAAGCCGGCATAGGTCCTTTCACAGAGCGTGATGAACTTTTGGAGTTTTTACGGTGTTGATCAAAAAGAAGCCTGCTTTAAACTACCGGGACCTAACGTGGAGGTTGAAACTATCTAGCAAAGTATAGATTGCGTTCTACTCCGTATGTGGATTAACTATTGGCCTGTGAGTCGAGCAAATATGAATTGCCGGCTTCTTCGCTTTGGCCTTCTTGTCTAGCCAGATACCGACCGAGTCAAAAGTCGATATCTAGTCTTGAGGCCAATTGGGAGGGGCAACTGGGGTCCTTGAGGAGCTGATAGATACGCGCGAAATGAGTGGGCAAGAAGTTGTGCGAGCATGACTGTCAATTCCTTGTCTGGTGAGTGAGTGAGTATGTATGTATGTCTGTTTGAGGCTTGAAGGGCTTGGGTTCATGTAACAAAAGTGCGACAAGACAATTGAAGGGACGATTGTGGCGGCAGGTACATTACACATGCAATTAGTTTGTATTAAAGAGATCGACCATCGACACTCAATTGTCTCTTGATTTGAATTTGTTTACATACTTCGAGATGATTCTAAGGTTATGGTTCGTCACCAAAAAGTCATTTCGCTTGTTTACAAGCTAACGCCTCAAGAACCCGATTGGGAAACATGATCCAATCACAGATCGACACCCCACAACCAACACAACCTGTGCGGTCATGCCATGATGTGACGTGTAAAAAAAGAACAAGAGGAAAACACTGGTAGAATGAGGTGAGGTTACGCAGAAGCGCAGAAAAAAGAGGTATTGTATTCATGCTCGTGTCTGAGCCATATGTGAACGCGCGAGGTTTCCCAAAATTTTGTGCATGAAAAATTGATCCAGCCCAAATAGGCCTTCATCATGATGCCCAACATGTATCACATTTGAAATTCAAACTCCTATCATTACCGCTCTAGAGCAAAACCCATTAAATCCTTCTTCCATTCTACCAACCAGGAAAGCATCCAAAGAGGCTACCCAATTTACAGAGCGAAGACAGCGGCGATGAGACCGAGGAGGGAGACACCGCTGACGAGGGCAGTGGCAGCATTGCCAGTCTCGGAAGCAGTAGCAGCGGAGCCAGAAGCAGTACCAGAGGTCTCAGAGGAGTCAGAACCGGTGGCACCAGACTCGGAGGCGGAGCGAGTGGCGGTAGAGTCGCTGTCAGCAGAGTCGGTGGCCTTGGAGTCAGAGGAATCGGACTTGGAGGAGTCATCCTTGGAACCAGCGGCACCGGTCTCACGGGGAGTACCGTCGATGGTCTTCCAGTAGTTGTTGGAGATACAGTCCTGGAGACAGACGGAGTACTTCTGGGTGTCGGACTCAGAGCCCTTGCCCTTGGGGCAGGCAGCAACACACTCGGTGGTGGCGTTGATGTTCTTCTCATCGGGAGAGGGGACCTGTTGAAAGGGCTTGTTAGTGGGAGGTTCATTGGTGAGTAGGGACGAGACTCAACGTACAGTGATGCAGTAAGACTGGCACTTGACATCACCAGCCTTGCAGTCATCGAGACAGTCCATCTGAGACTGCTGGGCGGGGCTGAGAGAAGCAGTCTTGCTCTGGGCAACGGCCATGGTGGCGAAAGCGCCGGCGACGAAGACGGAGAAACGCATGTTGATGGATTTCGGGGAGTTGGATATTAGAATTAGTAGTGTAAAGTACTAGAGATGGAACTCAAAGCGAAAGTCTGGTGAAGTATAAGTCTTGTCTAACGAATGACGGACAGATAGATGACAACGAGGGTGAAGAGGAAGGGAGACAACAAGAGCACGCGACGGGGTAGCCAGGTCCTTTTATGAGTCCTCGACTCGACTTGGACTTGGACGGTTAGCAAAGGGGCATCCACACCCATCAAGCCAATGGCCAGACCAGCAACAAGCCCAAGTCCAAGCCCAGCTCAACTGGGTAAACCAAAGCAAAGTCTCAGACCCCCAGGCCTGCAGGCTAGGAGAAGCCGTGAAAGTCACAAGTGCAGGTACATACGTACGTACGTACGGGCAGCAGCGTGCCAAGCTAGAACCCCTGCTCATCGGGAGATAGAGGGTCTATCAGCTTGTTCACATTGGCCATTGCTTGAGGTGGAACATGGATGGGGTGCCGAAGGCATAGGCATGGACATGGGGGGAGGGAAGAGGACCCATGATGGCGCTAGGACTAGGATTGGAACCATTGAGGATCCATTTTATGTCTGATCAGGAAGTGGAAAAGACGAGAAGATAGGTTAGGTACAGTACAGTGCCCATCCATCTCTTCGGGGATGTTGTTGGTGTTTGCCGTAGATTTGGGGTTCCGTATCATGGCAACGCAGAGAATATGAGGGGAATTTTAGTTAGTTACATATGCCACGCAAACCCCCCTCGCACAAGCCCACGTTCACATCGTGACACAGTTACAGATACAGCAAAGGAAAGACAGACAGGCTGAGTAGCAAGCGAAGAGGAGACAAGTAGCGGTACATGCCTGATAGTGTAGACGACTGATGTGATGTCGATCGATGCTCGTTTACTTGCTGGTCTGTCTGGGGAAGCCCACCGACCTCAATTTTAAAATTGCAAGCCATGATCCAAAAGGCCACCAGTAATTTGCCGTTCTGGCCTGTGTTGACTGGGGGGGGGGAAGAAACCCAACCATTGGCATGTCGAGCTGGGGGATGTTCCTGCAATTACGGCTCAGCGCAGATCTTGCAGCCTATCCATTCGTTTGTGAAGTTTATGATTCTTTTTTGGCTCAGATGATCGAGGATCATGTCGTGACGGGTGAAGACCGTTGCTAACAAAACTTATGATATGGAAAAAATAACATTGGGATACAAAACACAACAGACCCACACACTACTTGAGTTAGAGGATGGATGATCCTCCACTTTGTCCATACCATCCAATGCATCCATCCCATCATGAGCAGCAGCTTCGCCTCCGACCTCGTGTTGCTACATAGGTAGGCCAGGCGACATGACCACCAATCTAATTAATCTGTTCTGATAAATTATAACTGCTTTCCACCATTGAGCCCCCCAATTTGCACCTCCATGTGACGGGAACACGGCTGTTTTCCTCGGCGCCGAGAACCAACTAACCTACCTACTTACAGCGCATTGCAGTACATACATACAGAGGCTACTGCACCTGTATCGAATCTCTCGCTGGATCGAGGTTGATTCAGGGGTGACCTGAGCTAGACAATAATAGACCAGGCCTCCATTTTGGGGCAAGCGTAAAGGCTCAAGGGGGAGCGGATGTTGTGTCCGGGACAACTTTGTCAACCACCACTGCATAGTAAGTTTGCCATCTAGCCAACATGGTAAACAATAACACACTTGATATACTTTTTTTTCCTTCTCTATGGATCTGAGTGATTAAAAAATAGAAAAAATAAGTATGTATTTGTCCAACGCCATCCTGTACTGCATAGCCCGAATATTGGTGTGTGTGCCTGTGTTTTCTTGGCTAACACCAGCGTCATTCCCATGCACTGCACTGTCATTACATCTGTTCAACAAACTCAAACTCGGGCTCCCTGTCTCCTCTTCTCTCGCAAACAGCGCGTCTTCTGGCGCGTACGAGTCTCATACAGACGGATGCTCTGGGCCGGACTGTCACCTGCAAAGACCGTCGGCTCATCCTAATCCATCCAGACTAGCCAGAATACGAGGCCCCCCTAGGGGCATCTGTGCTACAACTCCAAAATCCGTACCTACAGTACAACTCTACCAGGACCGGGGTCTGGGCGTCCCGGCACCGGCGCTGGGAGCTGAAAAAGGTCATTCAGGCTGGGATAACGGCCAACATTCAGCGGTTGATGGATTCTCGCACTTATTAAACGAGTATTATTACCCGGGCACCCACTGTGAAAAGCGGCTGTGATTGAGGCGTCATCCTTGAAAATGCTAAAACACGGACCAGGTCTATGCCAAGGCACTCACTCGCTCGCCTATTCATTTGGGAATATTCTCCATCCGATGCTGGCCTTGTTGTCGTATATTCAAAACTGAGTCATTCACATGCTATGAACCCTTGAGTTCATGCGTTGACATATAGCCTTATTATCGATGGTTTTTTTCTTTTCTTCTTCTCCGGACTGTATTTCAAGCCTTGCAACACAAAAACTCATGGGAGACAAGACAACCCCCATCAACTGGGTCATGGTTCGGCTCTTCCGTCTCCGTTCCTATTCATAGCTCACTCGCTTGCCACCAAGACGCGATACAACATCAGATCCGACCGAGGCCAATGCTCTGTGATTACGTAGCGTCGCACATATCGCATGAGATCGAGAGACAAGATAGAATGAATGAATGTCCCGGACGAGAAAAATCCACCCCGAAAGGCTCCATTCCAAAAAATTCCATGGTGTTGGTTTTGGAGACTGGAGACTAATAAACAATCAAGGGGAATTACAGTTCACCCACAGGAGGTAGCCAGTTGAAACTAACAACTGCCCAACGTTTCCAAGCCGCTGTTTCTGATTGTTTAGATCATCTCTCTCATGCGCCATGACCTCACTCTCCCTAGAATGGATTTGGAGAGGTTTTCCTCGTCGTTAATTGGACAAATTCTGGGTGTGTCGTAGGAAACGGTGACACTTGATTGCACAGGGCACCTAATAAACTTGCATGCCTCTTTTTCAGCCACTAAGAAGCTCTGAAGCCCCAGCCTAAACAGGTGCGGCGTTGGGTTGAGATTGGATGGAAGAAACTAAGAAACTAACTGCCTCAACCTCAGCTGCCAACTGCAATAATACTCAAGATACTATTATATCTCATTTCAAATCTCTGCCACACCTTCTTATTGTCTCGGCTGCTCCGATCCAGACCGAGAGGCTCTAACGGAAGTCCCTTCAGACCTAGACAAGATGTCAACTGAGCAACGCCCAACTGGCGATGCCCTCATTACTTCTGAGGACCCCAACCATCCCGCCAACTTGATCCCTTCACTATGTGCAAAGTTTTGGACTCTGGGTTGGGTTACAGGAACTGGAGGTGGATGCTCTATCCGAGACGAGTATGTCTGTCTCTTTGCTGACCTTGAAATTTTATCTATTTATTTATTTACCCCGCGACCCCGCCATGATGAGTTGGAGAAAGCAAAGTTTTTCTATCTCTTCTTTTTCGCACTCATGATACTGTTCATCTTCTCTTCAAGTGAATAGAAAGATATTTAATCAATGCTAAAATTGTATAAAAATACAATCCCTTGATCAAGTTGTGTCTATGATACCTGCAAGCACAATACTTACACCATGACCACAGTGATCTCGTATACATTGCCCCCTCAGGCGTTCAAAAGGAGCTCATGAAGAACACAGACATCTATGTCATGGCCATTTCTGAGCAAGATCCAGACCATAACAAGCTCAACCAGCGCACCTATCTGCGATCTCCTCCCTGCTACAAGCCCTCTCAGTGCACGCCCTTGTTCCTCGCTGCCTTCACCCGTCGAGGAGCTGGCTGCTGTATTCACACTCACTCGCAGTGGGCTGTGCTTGTTACCCTCTTGCTCGAGGGTCAGGGTACTGGAAAAGACCGTGTCTTTGAGATCAACAACATTGAGCAGATCAAGGGCTTTGGCCGTGGCATGAACAAGACGGGCAACCTGGGCTATCATGACACCCTTCGCATTCCCGTCATCGAGAATACTCCTCATGAGGAGGATTTAACAGAGTATCTCGAGGAGGCTATGGATAAGTATCCCGACACATATGCTGTTCTCGTCCGTCGTCACGGTGTCTACGTCTGGGGGGACAATGTCCACAAGGCCAAGACTCAATGCGAGAGGTAAGCGGTTTCTTCCAAACCTACTGTCTAAACTGACATGACATAGTCTCGATTACCTTTTCCAGCTCGCTGTTGAGATGAAGAAGCTCGGCCTCCCTTGGATCAGCGAAGTTGAGCAAATTGCTCCCCAGCGAACATAGAGGCCACTGCATCTCTCCAAAATCATACACGATTGAGCATTCTACTTAGATCTGGGGCGAAGGGGCGACTAAATCGCTTTTGAAGGGGTGAAACGGTGAGGTTTTGTATCAGACTCTACAAAAGATTGGAGATAGTTGATAGATGACTGCTGAATCTCATAATTGTTATAATTGTGAGACAAACTTCATATACTGGAGATTCCAACCTTCACATACATAAACTCTCACACAGTCACAGCATAATCCTACATGCGAATACAAGTTCATCATATTCCTACAAAACTAAAGCGTAATCCAACTCATAGCTCATCTCTTTGGTGCTGTGGCTCAACAACCTCAGGCTCCTCCCACATTCTCTTCTTAGGGTTACCGGCATTATCCTCATAGCCCTCAGGAATATTTCCAAGCTCATCCGCCTCTCTTACAACATTAACAATCTTATCCACCTCTTCCAACACCTCTGCCTGCTTCTCGGTACCGACCTTGACAGTTGGCAGATCATCATCCGGCAACCCCTCCACTGGAACACCCTTGCTCGCCTGTCCAGCCTCTCCCACCTTGCCCTTGTCAGAACCTGCATGCATCACCGCGCTGCCTGCCGATGTTCCCAGTCCAAACAACATTCTCAGGGGTAGCCAAACAAGCCACCACATAGGTCCATACACCAACCTTCTAAAAAGAAGCCAGCCAAGTGTAGTGGCCAGCATGTAAAACGTCGTCTGAAGATACCACGTATCACTCTTCTGCGAGCGCAACAATGTACCCAGCAAATCCTTCGAGCTCGCCAGCATTGTATCCAGAGAGGTATACGACTCATTCAGCTGCTTCAGCGCAGCAGACGACTCAGTAAGCGTCTCGTGCGCAAACTCGCTGCGTGCAAGTTCCGCCTGGATCAAATCGTGTGTGCGTCGCAATGCGTTGGTCACGCTAGCGCTGGCTCCAACGGTCTGCTGGTCCTCTTCGGTGAGACTGGATTGCTGATGTTGAACATGATGGTGATGGCGTGTGGGACGGGCGGATTTCTCGTCGTCGGGGTAGAGGGAGTTGCTTTCGGAGGTGGGCTGTGAGAAGGATGTAAGGAGGATCTCGCGTTCTCGCCTTTGCGCCTGCGCAAGGCTACGTTTTGCGGATAGTCGAGCTTTTCGGAAAGAAAGTCGACAGCTAGGATATGTTAGATATCAATCTTGCTTTGGTTCAGTGTAAGCCCTACTCTTCGAGCTCCTTTCCGATCTTTTCAACACCCTCTTTCAACCTGTCCTTGTCATGCTCTGCGCCACGCAGAAATTCCACCTCCTCCTGCAAAAGCTCATGCTCCTCTTCTCCATCCCTCAGGGTACTCGTAATCTCTGCGCTGAGTTCGCCGCTCTCACTGCTCTCTTCGTCAGTGGTCAGGGGCACAGAGCCAGGTTGGAATTTCAGTGTTCCAAGTCGATCGATGAGCTCTTTGAGCTGTGTAGTTGTCTCTTGCAGAGCCGTCAGACGCTCCTGCAGACCTTCAAAAGACATTTTCAGCTCGTCGAATATGTGATATTTTGTTGGGTTAAAATGAGAGGTATGTGCTGTGTAAGTGATCTCGAAACGTGGTCCATATTATTACTACCTTATCCGAGTATCATGCATGACGTTGCAGCTAGTCGCTGCCCCTTTAGGACGATATGCACGTACCGAGATATTTTGGACCCGGAAATTTCAGCATCGTGAAAGAGCCCGCTAATAGCTCTCAGGTGAATTAACGACCTCATTCGACCCCTCGCCACGCCAATTGCTTCTAGTTATCTGCGAGCTACCTCTTTGTTCTACCATCAAGATGATCACCAAATTCATAACCGAAATATCGGCCAAGTTCAACCCGTTCTCGGCCTGCGCAAAGCCAGCTCGTCTATTCCTCACATTTCTACCTCCGAATGCCCGAGCGAACGGAACAGCAATTACATCAACTATCCTACCTCGAACTTCGACAGAGCCCAGCACCCTACGAGTCAAGTTCAGTACGTCGTCTTGTGAGACTATAAGTGAGGGGTCAATGGCTAACCAAGCGCAGAGGATGGCAAAGAGCTCAACTTTGACTGCCAAAAGATCAACATCAAGGGACTCGTCGAGGAGGTAGACCGACATTCACGACAACTACAAAAGGCAGCCGATCTTACCGATTAAAATACTGCTATATTGTATCACTATCATGCATCGACGGCGTTGAGGAAACGACTCTTGTATATTTACGAATCCCAGCGGGGCAAAATAAGGACAGAGTCTTGTATAATATATTACGACAATTGGCATCAATTTTATATTGTTCCGGAGTATTCGTGCTCAACTTTTGTGAAGACTACATGTCCACTGCACTTGTTGTTTTTATGCAAGATGGGATGTCTATAAACACCTAAGCAGAGGCACCGCTGATGAAGAACCACTTGTCGATGGAAGCGTCGATCTTCTCGGCGGGGACCTCCTCATGAGGGGGCAGAGGAGGAAGCTGGTCAGGGGCGACGAGAGAAGGAGAGTTCTGGACAGTGACGTTGGTGCTAGATAGAGGTCGATGTCAGTTGTCGTGTAAGAATGGTTTGGTGTTTGAGAAACTTACGTGGCGACACCGCCAGCAGGGGTCTTGCCGGTGATGAGACGGTCCCAGGCCTCAGCGCACTCGCGGATAACGTCAAAAGCGTAGCTATAAATCGTCAGTTCCGAACTAAATAGGCGAGCAGATTGGGCTCACCTCTTGTTCTTGCACTCGCCGGTGAAGGCAAACTGGTTCTCGGGCTTGCCGTCGGGGATCTTGTAGATACGGAACCACTCATTGGTGGCACGGAGAAGACCAGGGAGGTGTCGCTCAACATCCTCAACGTCGTTCAGCTTGGAGGCGAGAGGGTCGTTGACGTCAATGACAATGACCTTCCAGTCAGTCTCCTCCTCGTCGAGGAGAGCCATGACACCAAGAACCTTGACCTGCTTGACCTGGCCAGTGTAACCGACGAGCTCACCAATCTCGCAGACGTCGAGAGGATCGTTGTCGCCCTTGGCCTTGGTCTCAGGGTGGACAGTGTTGGGGTCCTCCCAGGTCTACGATCGAGTTAGAAGTGTCCACGTCAGATGGGGATAAAAGTCAACATACCTGAGGGAAGGCACCGTAGTTCCAGAGGTAACCCTTGTGAGGGAAGCAGTTTCGGACATATCGAAGCTTGCCCTTCTTGATATCCTGCTTGATGGGGTTGAGGAGCTCCTCCTTGGAGATCTAGAGCGAGGTTTTTGTCAGTATTGATACTTTACGTTTTGTCGGTCTGGGCAGCGATCGCGCAAGGAGGGGGAGGGGTAATATTGGAGCACACGACAGCTGCAGATGAAGTAAAACGTGCCCAAAAGGCGACGAGAGGCAGTAATTGAGGTTTAGTAAACATACCTCAAGCTTGGCATTGGTCCATCGAGGAATCTCAACAATCATGTTGAGGACGGTCTGCTCCTGGTTGGCATAGAGAGGAATATCGTGGAAAGGAGAGACGGGCTGGCCATCCTTCTCGACGTAGACACGGTGCTCGAGGGTGTTGGGAGCCGCAACCTTGCGGACGGTATAGTTGGAGGCCATGTCGGGCGTTTGCTTTGAGACGGGACCTGTTGGTGAGGAGGAGGAAAAGTGTCGAGCAATCTGAGCTGTTCGACGAGAAGAAATTTTGGAGGTTGACGTAGCAGCAGCAGAGCGAGAGGAGGAGGATGGAGGGGGCGGGGTACCAGTGATAATGGGACCGCCCTGGCCTGCAGCGGCGGTACAGCGTGCTGCCAGCGATGCCATGTAATTGGCCCGGCCAGGTACTTTGTATGGCGCTGCGGAGGAAGTGTACAGCGGTGTTCCAGCGCCTGTGGTGCCTGTGCTGCGGAACGACCTCTGAAGCAACAGAAGCCGGGAACTTTGCGGCCGTAACATCAATACTAGACTGTCTTTGGGGGGGCGGCTTGAAGTGGAGCAGCCCGGATTAATGGGAGAGAGGAAAGGATTGGGGTTATATCAACAGTATACAGTGAGTGGCCCAGGCCTTACGCCGCGGTCGTCGGCTGTAGTTGTAGGTAGTGCATCAAAAGAGGCCGAGGTCGTTTCTTCGCGGGCACGGGAGTAGGCTCATGTTCGGACGGATGATATTGACCGGAAACTAACCGATTATGGATGTCATGATGGGTCTCATTTCTATGCCGTGTCATGTCCACACAACGTGGCCGTCCCGAAACCTACCTAGGTACCTAGATATGGACCTCATATCATGACCGATAGTTTATCTGCGCCTGACATCCGACCGCTGTCTATAAGTCACGATTGCTTCATATAGTTCACTGATCCAACTCACTCAGATATTGCTGTCTAAAATGCTAAGCCATTCTCTCCTCGTACTTCAATCATAAAAATCTCTCCCCTCTCCGTAACCGGGGGATAACCGTCTCAAGCGCAACACCAAGACCCATACATCCACACCATTCCAAGAGCCAAAGCCCAAAACGTGTACTCAAGACCCACGATGATGATCACCTCATATCGATTGGCGCTGGACGATTCAACAACTTTATTAAGCCAAGTCTTAAAATCACGGGTTACACTACGAGCCTAGGATCCAGTGCCCATCAGACCCCCTGCTACTACAGACACTAGTAACCTCACCGTTGTCACAAATATCTGTGCTAATTCGTAGGTAAAAGCATTCCGATTCAACTAACAATAATAACCAGACAGTACCGAGAGGATATAAATGCATAGCACCTCAACAGAAACCCCATCACTACACCAAGCCAGACCAGACCAGATCAGGTATTCGAAACTTCAACAACGATACCCTATACTGAAAACATGCGATAGCCAAACTTTGATGAACCATCAACTCTCTTGCTTGCTCGAGTAATCGAGGCACATGGGAAAAACCATATGCCGGGTATAAGAATTTCGGTGCCATCAATCAACTTCCTGTGATCATCCACTTAGCCAGCGACCTCGGCATAAACAGAGGACTTGGTACCCGTTTGCTCCAAATGAGAGTTCTCAGGTTCAAGCGTGGCTGCCTCAGAGTGAACAGGAGACAAATTATCTTCGGGTTCCTTTCCCTTTCCCTCGAGGGTTGGTGATCGGCCCTGAATGGGGGTAGAGTAGGCCTCGGGCTCAGGTCGCCAGTCTCGGAGGTCATCCTCAGCATCGTTGAGAATCTGACGGGCCTGAGAGGAATTTTGATACGCGATTCGTGTATCGCCAGGCACCACGGGGGAGTCATCAAGGAGCTCCAATAGACGGCGGCCATGCTTGGCTAGGATGATCTGCTTCTCTGCACGTTCGATAGTAGCAGCGAACTCGGCAGCGTAAGCCTCCTTGAGCTTCTGTCGGGTCTGGAAATTCTATCAGCTGTGCTCAAATTTGACGAGTGAACCGGTGTAAGTCGCAACTCACGATGTTGGTCAATTGGGCCTCCGCAACGAGGTTCTCGGCCTCAGCTCGCACCAACTCCTGCTCAAGAACAGGCAGCCTTGTGCTACCAGGCTCCTTCACCTTCAATTTTTGGATTTCATCGGCAATCTTGTCCTTGTTTTCTCGGCTGGGCTGCACGCTCTTCTCGGTGTTTCTGATGGCCTTGAGATATGCACGAGAGTCGTCGAGAGCATGAGCGTATGCGTCTTCCTGCTCACCCATCTCACTCAAGACAACCCCCACCTTGTCCGAGATGTCACTAATGCTATCATCTCCGGTGTGCTCACCCCATTCTGACAATTGAGTCGCAATGGAGACTCGTTCACGTCCGGCGGTCTCGTGGGCGCCAATAAGGTTGTTCTCGGATTTGATTAGACGGAAGAGCTTACGGGATAACTCAGGCTGGACCTGTCCACGGAGTGAGTTGAAGGAGAAGCCTCGCTTTCCACCAGCACCACCACCGGAGTTTCCCTTTGATTTGTTGGAACGAATCGAGAGTGCGCGATTCCTAGAGAAAGGTTTCACGTCAACCGGGCTTTCCAAGGAGAATGATCCATTGCGTGAAACAGAGGCAGGAGTAGAAGCAGAGGCATCAAAACTGAAGCGCGACATTGTATTTGGTATCGAGTAAGTTTGGTAAAGGCGCGACAGCAAATGGAGTATGATTGTTGTAAAGGTTGAGCTTACATGTTGATGGGTCAAGCTTGAGATGAGATTGGTATTGTTGTAGAATTAATGTGTAAAGAAGGAGCTATTTGGACTCTGATATGATGCGCCTTCTTTCATGAGGCCCGTCAGCTTTCACGTCACAGCAATAAGAAAGACAGCATCACCATCACTCCACACGGAGAAATAAACAGGTGACAACTTACAGTGGAATAAGGCGACTCAAGCATCAGCTACAGAGTCACTTCGAGGGTAACTCGGTGTAAATCGTCTGGATCCACGTCGGGGATGTTACAAGGGGGAGGGGGGATGTAAGAGATCTATCTCCAAGGTGAAGCTGCCAATCTAGAGGCAGGGGTTGTGCAGGCTTTAAACAAGCAGAAGGACCCTTTAAACTGACTGACGTTGACGACAATGTGTCTCCCTAACTTGCCGTAATCTTCCCTGCTTTCAGAGACACAAGTACATGTTTTCGGCTGAATCTGCACTCACATTTGGAGTAACTCTGTGTATCTGTCTGTATTGGAGAGCTTCCAGTGCTCGGTGGCGGAATGCAGAGTGATGTCATGAGCTTTCTAGCACGATCCAGCCCTGTGGGATACTCCGCACCCCGCTCAAACGATACGTCAACAGGCTTCCAAAAGGGTCAAAGCAATCAGCAGAGGAATAGCTTGAGATGACGAAGATCCGTGGATCCCGAGGAAGAGACATGGGCCTCACTCATGTAAGAAATATCAGTCGAATAGCGTCTCAATGTTCATTTGCTGTGAGAATCTAGGAGCACACACAGCATGTAACATAGGTACCTAGGTAGGTATTGACGTGCAGTAACCTTCTCATTCATTTCATTGTATCGCCTATTCCTGTTCTACAAAAACGCCCTGCTTGTATCATTTCTTTGATCAAGACTATTACCTCCCAAACCTTTACAAATACTCAGTCATACGTTCCGCATACAAATTGCCAATGCCGCTAGACCAGCCCGCCAAGTACCGCTTTGCTCTGTACAACGTCATCATCTCTGATTACGTCCACAATTCGACTTTTCTCGCTCTAGACGATCCTCTCTAGATGATCAATGAATTAAACGCGCTCGTAGACAACAGTGCCACTGGTTCGTGGACTGTGGGTGTAGGACCGTCTTTCGACACTGGTATAGCTTGCTCGAGGTGAGCGCGAGTGATGGTGATGGTGATGGTGGTGATGATGATGACGACCCGTGTATCGTCGAGAAGGCGTGATCTCTTCGTGGTAGTAGTACTTTGTCTTGGGCTTGGGCTCACTGCCGAAACACATGTTGTCGGTGGTTGTCTGAGGGTTTGTTACGTGTGAAGTAGATGTTGTAGTTGTAGTTGTACAGGGTATGAGTAGTTGAAGCGACTTAAGCAAGACTTAGATTAACCAGCCAAACTTGTGATATTGGGTTGTCAAGTGATAAAGGCGAAAAGAATGTGGCTTCGAAGAGGTTCTCTCGTTCAATCTTATACCAACGCCCTGGCTTCTTTTGCCCGGTTTCTTTTGACTAGCCCATGCTGTCACAGCAGGGAGAGGGGTCCTTGACCAGGATGACCACTCGGAGAATGCCTCGCCCATCCATCCCAACTACTTGGAGCGCTGCAAGAGACAAAGTCCCTCCACACAGTTTCCTAGTGGAACCAAGTCTAGAGCCCAGCAGAGTTTGGGTTGCTATTAAAAGAGCCTGGACCTGGCTTACGAGGTTGTACCCCCCTGCTTGGGCCCTGTCTTGGAAGTTGGGTGGCGGCTTTGCTCTTTTTGTCAGAAAATGACCCAAGCCAAGAGGCCGTCATATGATGATTTCCCGGGAATCTTTAAACTGCAAACCTGATTCATTCACTAATAAGATCCTCTATTTTACACTTTTACATCCTTTCCCGAGAGCCGCTCCTGCTGCTGCTGCTCATCATCATGCAAAGATGAAGGCCTCTGAACCGAAAAGAGACATGCCCCGTTTCTATTTAGGCGTCTATTTCCTGGGCTTGAAATCCACCTGAACCTGGCCCAGCGCCCAGGTTGCGACAAAGACCACCATCGAGCTGGCAAAAATGACCAGAGGCTTTCGAAGAGCGCTCGACAGAGGCGCGTCGTAAGAGATGATGAGTTGTCGGTCTCGGAACTCGTCAACCAGGTTTCTTGCCTTGATGCTGACAGCTGTTCTGCCGACAGTATCGAGGTAGGTTCTGACCACATCAACCGACGTAGACATGATGGACGACTCGGGGACGTTGGTGTAGAACTTGACGTTCCTATATCATAGTTAGCCATACATGCTACAGACAGTGCTCGACTGCTTGACTTACTCAGCGCCCTCAGGAAGAAGAACATTGACGTTGACCTGCTCATACTCAACACCCTCGGGCTGCTTAGGACCCTCGATGAAGGGAACTCGGAGGACGAATCCACCAGTGGCCGTCTTGCGCAGGAAGTTGGGAGTATCGGCGTTCCATCCAATGGTGAAAGGGAATCTCCAACCACCAAACAGAGGGTAACGCGGCTTCAGAACAAGAAGAGCGTCCCGGTGGTCACTTCGGAATGTAGAAGTCGAGATGTTGCCAATCACATCCAAATAGTAGGCATCCGCACTCCCGGCCTGAAGAGGAATTCGCAGTTGGTCGAGGACATGCGAGGGACGAACGGCAATTCCATGTTGACGGTAAAGCGCATGCTGAGCATACTTGACTCGATCGAAGTTCGTGCTCAGGTTGGCTCCGCGGTGGTATATGTCGTACTTCTCCTCGAAAGCAATGTTGCCGCCCCAGTGGCTGACTTCGATGTCACGGCTGAGCTCCTTGACATGAATGAGAGGCTTGGTGAACTGGAAACGGACTTGGGCGGGGGATACAGCACCAGCGGGCTTCTCGTCGAAAGGACCGTAGATCAGCTTAGTGCCCTGGCTGACTGGATATTCCTTGACATCACCACTTCCTGGAAGCTTTGTATAGTCGGGAATATCGGCCGAGGCAGCCTTGAGTTCGGTCTTCTGCTTCTTGGTGATGTAGGCAGATGGCGCATAGATGGAGAAGTTGAAGTTGAGGTATTGGTTCTCCTCCTGAGAAATAGACGCGGGGAGAGGAACGTATGCCCTAAGGTAATAGTAGGTAATTCCGAGCGTTTGTTGAGCACCAGGCTTGAGCGGCGTGGGTAGCTTGATACGGTAGTACTGGACATCACTGAATTACAACCAAGTTAGTACTCAATTGCACCTTAGTCGAGCTTGACAACACTTACCTGAGAGGATCATACTCGACAGTCTCGGCCACAAACGGTCCAGCGTTCGCGTTTTTACGATCCTTGACCTCAAAACCTCCTAGTCGAGGTAGCTGGTCGGCAGTGAATGGCACATAGTACTCTGTCTGGGGTTCCTTTGCAACGTTCTCGACGAGGACATTGATCTGTTCCTTGACATAGTTCTTCTCGAGGGAGATGACGTGCACCAAATTGGCGTTCTTGAAAACTTGTGGAGGTTTGAAGTCGGCAGGCAGAATGACCTTTGATGTCTTGGACTCTGTGGTTGCGCCAGCAAGTGCGGCAGTGGCGAAGCTAAAGAGCGCCGTGGTGATGGCGAAGGGCTTCATGATGACGGGGATGCACTCATTGATTTGGGAGATCTGAAGCTGCTACCGGAAAGGTGAGGTGAAGTTTTGTGTGTGCCGGGGCTATTGTCGTCAAACTTTGGTTGATGCAAGCTCACGACTCCTCTACCAGACACCTCGACGTCTAGACCCTCCTGAGCTTCCCAAAAAGCATACGTTGCCCATTTGGCGCGTCAGCGGGACGGGAGCTTCAGGGTAAGTGATTTTTATTGGCTTAGGAGAATCGTAGTGCCGGACCCGGGCCGTGGTACCTTAACTTGAGCTGCCCTGTCCGTTTGCCAGACCTGCTAGACCAGATCACTTCGACTGGGGCCAACCAGCTTGAGATACCTGGACGGCAGAGAAACCAAGTACCTTGCCTTTAGAGACCCCCACATGATGGTGGCTTACTGGGACCTGACATCATGTTACCAAGCTGCCCGGAGCTTAAACTGCAGACTCAGGTTGAATACAGTGAACCATGCGCATAGTCGGTGTATCATGAATTTCCGATTGTTCCCCGAGCTGGAGAAATGGTATTAAACAAAAGATGGCCCCTAATAGAATCAATTGGAAGTTTAGTCGGCGACTCTCAACTCACCACTAAACTAACCCCTCCATCAACGGCCCGACAAGAGCTCAACACCAGGGCTCCATGAGTTCGAGAAGAGACTCAACCCACACACCTCAGACCACGGACATCTAAGCATGAGGAACAGTAATTCTATTTGTAGTTAGTATCATGCTTGTAGGACAGTATGTACTTTTACTTGATTTATTTTGCAATGAAGCGGTCAATCCACCAACCAACCTATGATGGGTGTACTGATGGGAAGCCTCTGATAGCGCAGCGAGTAGATGCATGCATTATGTACCGAGTCTACGGCGAGATACTGTAGGCACATTGGTAGTTGAGAGCCGGGACAGCGGAGACCTGAGACGATCGGGCTGCTGCCAATTGGTCACAGACATGAGATAGAGTACATGTCAACATCTATTTCCAAGTAGATGTACTTTGTTTCTGGCCGATTGATGACATGACAAGACAAATACTACCACTAATGGATGGAACGCCCTGCGCATCTCCCGCTCAACGGCCGTCACCTCAGTCCAGTCCAGTCTAGGCCAGAGCAGCTACCTTACCTAGTAGGTACTTTCCTCCCTACGTAAGGTGCTTTCTACTCCACCTCCCTTCCATCCCATCCAATATTCTGGCCGGGCTGCTTTAAAAACCCTTGTGTCCCCCTACCTACTATCAATCATCCTATCCCTCACCTATTTCACTTGTGTTTCTTTTCATTCGTGAATACTTCCCTACAAAGTTTCGACGGTTACCTACACGCCACGCAGCTTCAACAAGACATTACCCCGCCAAATCCGAACCCCGCCAAAGCCAAAGCTCCCTCACCAAAATGGTTGGCCTCGGTCCTCGACGTCCTCCCTCTCGAAAGGGTACGTATGTTCAGTTCAAATGCTTCACGTGTCGTGTTTTGAATGCCAGCAATAAAAGACTCAAAGCATTGCTACTGGAAAGTATCAATTGTCTCTACCTACCAGCTCTTGCGTGTAAGAAGCTTGCTTGGTGGGGCTGAAACCTGAAGACGAAGCCGCCTTCAAGTATCACGAGAATGCAATAGCCCGCCGTGCCAGCTCGAGCGTCATCCCCATTGGCTCTTCGGGCTCGTCCAAATGCAGGCGACAACCGTGAGGATCTACTGCGCATGCAACTGTTGCATCCAAAGTCGGGGAAACAAAGGAGTGTCAGATATGGCGTATGACGTGAGCCTGTACTCCTGGCTACGGAATACAATTGACTCGCCAGCTGCCAATCATTGTCCTACTTTCAAAGTGTAGATGCAGTGCTTGTGCAGTGCCGCAGCGCTGAAGTCAAAATGCGAGGCCCTCCTCCTCTGTTAACCTTTCATCCTCCGGGAACATTTCAGTCTCCAGCTACATTTCAAACAAACAACAACCCAACAAGATTAACAAACCACATTTGCTAACGACGAATCATGGCAGGATCTATGGCTGATGTTCCCAAGGACCTCGCCGATGAGATTCACAAGCTCGAGAAGCTCTTTACGGTAGAGGAGACAAAGCTCAAGGAGATTACCGACCACTTTGTCTCCGAACTTGCTAAGGGCGAGTACCCTTGTCTGTGATGTTGAGGGACAACAAGACTGACGTTAGCTAGGTCTCAGTGTTGAGGGCGGAAGCATCGTGAGTTTAATAGCGGCACCTTACATCCCGATTCTGACAATGTCCCTAGCCTATGAACCCTACCTGGGTCATGTCATACCCCGATGGTTATGAAACCGGAACCTACCTGGCCCTGGATATGGGCGGCACAAACCTGCGAGTCTGCCAGATCACCCTGACCGATGAAAAGTCCGAGTTCGACATCCTTCAGTCCAAGTACCGCATGCCTGAGGAGCTCAAGTCCGGCACCTCTGAAGAGCTCTGGGAATACATTGCCGAGTGTCTCTACCAGTTCCTCGAGACACATCACGGAGACTGCAGCAAGTTGGACAAGATCCCCCTAGGTTTTACATTCTCGTACCCGGCCACTCAGAACTACATCGACGAGGGTATTCTTCAGCGATGGACCAAGGGCTTCGACATTGATGGTGTTGAGGGCCAGAACATCGTTCCCATGTTTGAGGAAGCCCTGAAGGCTCGCGTATGTTGGACTGATACTGAATGGCCTCAAGTATAGCTAACCATGATAAACAGGGCGTCCCCATCAAGCTGGCGGCTATCATTAATGATACTACCGGCACATTGATTGCTTCCGCCTACACCGATACCGCCATGAAGATCGGCTGCATCTTCGGCACAGGCTGCAACGCTGCTTACATGGAAGACTGCGGTTCCATTCCCAAGATTGCCAACCTGAACCTGCCCCCTAATCTGCCCATGGCTATCAACTGCGAGTGGGGAGCTTTCGATAACGAGCACAAAGTCCTTCCCCGAACTCCCTACGATTTGACCATTGACAAGGAGTCTCCTCGCCCTGGCCAGCAGGCCTTCGAGAAGATGATTGCTGGTCTCTACCTGGGCGAAATCTTCCGACTCATCCTTGTCGACCTTCACGACAACAAGACCATCAACATCTTTGAGAAGCAGGACATTGCTCTCCTCCGCAAGCCTTACTCCCTGGATGCCTCCTTCTTGTCTGCCATCGAGGAGTATGTTTGTCTGATCCTAGTACTATGCGCATAGCTGACCTGCTGTTTTAGGGACCCCTGGGAGAACTTGACCGAGACATACGACCTCTTTGTCAAGAAGCTGAACGTGAAAGCCACACGCCCCGAGTTGGAGCTCATCCGAAGAACCGCCGAGCTCATCGGCACACGAGCTGCTCGCCTTTCGTCCTGCGGTGTCGCTGCTATCTGCAAGAAGAAGGGCTACAAATCTTGCCACGTCGGTGCTGACGGCTCTGTATTCAACAAGTACCCCTACTTCAAAGAGCGAGGAGCACAGGCTCTGCGAGAGATTCTTGACTGGCCTGAAAAGACCGACAAGAAGGCCGAGGATCCTATCGAGATCCTCACTGCCGAAGACGGTAGTGGTGTCGGCGCCGCCCTGATTGCCGCCCTGACCCTTAAGCGAATCAACGAAGGCAACATGGCGGGTATCCTTCATCCCGAGAACTTCAAATAAGCAAGAGCGGAATGAATCGATTCAGAAAAGGCGCGTGATGGGCATGAGAGGTTAATGAATGGACCGGAAAATGAAGATAGACGTGTACTTGAACCAAAGCACGAATAGAGACAATGTCACGGGCAAGCCTTGATTCCTTTTGATGATGGATATATACGTACGTCTAACCCATGAATGTGCAGATGGGTAGTCGGTATTCTGTGAAGTAAAGTTAGCTTGGTATCGATTTGAACGGCGAGTGTATAAGATGTCTTACTGTCCAGTGTCCAGTAACGCCTCCGCACACCTTCCCATTCTCCTTCGCCAGCCTTTTTCAGGCCGGACATGTCCACATCACTCTCCTCCCATTCAACATCGAGACCAGCATCGGCACACTGCATGTCGACTACCTTTGTGTATACATCGTAGCAAATCTTTCTATCGGCTCCAAGTCCGTTGAAGAAGCTGAACTTGCCATCTTGGTCCATGATACCAATGATACACTCCGAGAAGAAGTGGCGCAGCTGTGAGTAGTCCTCGCCAAAGGTATCGAAGTAGATGGCATCGTAAACCTCGCCATCCTCGAGCAGCTTTGGCACGATATCCTGCCACTTACCCTTGTGCACCTTGAAGGCACCCTCTTCAGGACCGCTCTTCTCCCAGCTAGGACCAAACTTGGATTCGTCCTTGGAGAGGTGCTCGAGGACGCTGGGGTGTGCTTCTATGATATGGTGACGTGAGGGCTTCAAGTCGGCGAACATGCCATCAACGATACCCATACCGAAGCCAATGTTGAGGATGCGCTTGCCCGGGGCCGAGTCGGGGATGAGAGCGGCAACGGAACGGCGCATGATGTCGGTCTCCCATGCCATCATGACACCATTGAGGTCTGAATCAACCAGTTTGGCATCGTCGTATACTAGTTTCGAGTTGAGATACTCCTCGCTTGTGACTTGCTTCTCTTGCGCATCGGGAGGGATGAACTTGGGTTCTTCAGGAGGAGCAGCGGCGTCTTCGGCGGATACGAGCTGAGGAGCTTCCTCGTCATTTTCCTGGGCCTCCATCTCTTCATCGCCATCCTCTGAGCCGGACGATAGCTCTTCATAGTCTCCCATAACGGCGAACAGGAGCTCTGCTCGCACCCCGGCCTCAACACAGAGTTGGTAAAGAGGCTTGCGGCCTAGTCTGAGGGCAAGACAACCGGGAGTCTCGTTATTGCTATCAACATCGTTCCAAATGGCGCCCCTGAGAAAAAGATCATGTACTATTTCCTTGGCCTCCTCGACAGAGCCATCCTCCTCCTGATCGTCAACATCCTCAGAAGCAGGCCCGCAGGCACGGATAGCTGCATGCAAGGGTGTCTCTCCAGTCTTTGGGTCCTGAGCATTCGCCTTGCCAGTGGTTTTAAACAGGTTCCTCAGACCACTTCTATCATGACCCCAGGCATGGTATAGAACTTCTCGAATTTCGTCCGGACAGTCGGAGGAGATGCGCGCGGGCATGGAATCGTCGATTTGTTGCGCCATAGTGAAGGAGGGGCAGCTACACAAAAAAATAAAATGTGTCGCGGGGTTGTTTGGAGGGGCTTTAGAGATGGTTGGACAAGGCAGGACACGCGCTGCAAGGATTGAATAGACGGGTGTAACTGTTTCTGGATGGATGCAGCGAGGCTTGTTGAGCCGAATTTCCGAGTATCGAGCTGACAAAAAGAATCGATGCTAAGTTTGTGCTAGGGTTCGATCGATACAAGTTGATGGGGCCTTGGGCCCATAGGTGAGGCGGGATAGTGTGAGTTAGCTATCCCTACCTTGCCCAAGTTCAACTATACTGGCATACCTAAGGTCTTGTAAAATTGGTTGAGATTTTAGAGACTAGGTAGCTTGGTAAAGGCTCAGAATACAAACTACTATGATACATACCTAGGTTTACAATGCTTTCCTAGGTATCCAATCATGATTAAAATATTCTCAGCCTGTATTCTCGATTCTTCCTCTTTGGCTTTGGCGAGACTGGAAACATGGATACATACCTGAAGCAGCACCTAGACAAAAGAGAACACGGAGCCTACCTGATCAACATCCCCTGGAGCCCAAGCACTTTGATTTCTCGTAAGGTGCCGAACGGGTCAAAAAATAACACCGTCCGATCACTGGAGACCTAGGTACCTAGGTAGTCGGGCTCCCTGGCCGAATCGA